>JARHVA010000911.1:2172500-2227500 GCA_037957365.1 Torreya grandis | reverse complement strand
AATCACTCTCATTTTCAAATTCATTTGCATGTTCACTATCATATTCTTTATCACTTCCATCATTTTTGGGGAGAGGTGTAAGAGAATAATTTAATTATTTTCTAATATGCAATAAAGTATCATTTGAAATTGGAATATCATGTGCATCTATGTTATCCAAGGATGGAATACATGCATTATTTTCATGAGAAGTAAGAGAAAGAAATTTATCATTTAGATATTCTTTTGACAAAGTAGAGTTAAGAACATGATATGTATTATTTGAACTATGCATTGGCAATTTGATTCTATTTCATTTATATTGTTGTAATATGAACATTGAAGTAGTAAAAGAGAGATTAGGTTCACATGGAAGCAAATTATCACCAACTAGAGGTTCATTTGGAAGTCCATGACTAATTTGTTCATTTATTGAATTGTGCATTAGAGAATGAGGTGAAAAGTATCCTTCCCATTTATCAAAATTATTTTCCTTAGTAGAAGAAATAAAAGAGATAGGTTTGAGAGAAGAAGATTCATCTATTTGTGCTTCACTATCAATTTCACGTATATCATCATATTCCTCATTACAAAACTAGTAATTATCTTCATTTTAAATAAAATCATTTTCCACATTTTTAGCTAATGTGCAATTTTGCAAATTTATCCATTCATTGTCATAATTATGAGAAAATTTTAAGAATTGATCTATGTGTTGAGAGGGAAGAAGTGCCTTAGTGGCCATTTTATTTCTTTCACCAAAGAGAATATTGAAAATTACGATTAAGCAAATAAATGCAAAAATAACTATGAACATAGAGATTTTGAAAATATTTTTGGTAATTTAAGTAATTTAAAAAAATTCAAACTATTTTTCTAAAAATTGTAAGGGAAGAAAACTTGGGGTTTAAGGACCTAGTTTAGAAATCTAGGGTTTGGAGCTAGGGTTGTAGGATTTTCAAAAATTATGCAATAATTTAAATTATAAAAATAATTTTGAATAGAATAAATGCACAAAAATTTATATAAAAATAAAAAAATTGAAATTAAATTTTTTCACAAGAAGACTACTAATATTAAAATTTTGAAATTATTTTTGACAAAGTAAATAATTTACAAAAATTCCAATTTTTTTTTTTTTTGAAATTTGTAAGGAAGGCTTGGAGTTTGAGGACTTAGTTTGGAAATCTAGGGTTTTTGGTTAGGGTTTTAGAATTTTTGAAAATTATGCAGTAATTTTAAATTCTAAAAATAATTTTAAATAGGATATATACATGAAAATTTATACAAAAATCAGAATTTTTATATTAATTTTTTGCACAAAATATGAAGGAAGAACCCTAAGTGTAGCTAGGGTTTTAAGCTTGTTCGAAGTAAGTTGGGTTCACCAAATGTTTTATTATTTTTTAGGAAACTAGTGTTTAGTTTCTAAAAAATAAAGGGTCTGGAGTAAGTGAAAAATATAATCAAATGCAATAAAATACAAGTTTTGATTAACTTAATTAAATCAATTGCATATGTAGAGAAATTAACTTATCTATAAAAACAAGTCTATATGACTGTTGTAGAAGCTAAGAACTGAGGTATAGTGCTAAGAGGATGTCTAAAACCTAGATCTAGTTTTTGTTTTTTGATTGGATGGAGTGATAAAAATAAAACACTTCGAGGTCTAGTGATGTAGTCATGTTCCTACCATTGTCCAAATTGGTCACAGAGGTTTGAGTTTTTTGGGTTCTATCTGCGTGGTCTGTGTGAACTTGTGTACCAAAATTTGGAGGTTAGAAGTCAATATAGCTTGCTTTAGGTCCATTTCAATTTCTAAATCCTATATCTATCTAAACACATGGAAAACACAAGTGCATCAAAATCAAAAGGGGGAAAAACTGGGTTAGGGGAAGAATTATCACATGATTTAGAACCCCTACTCTCTTGATCACTGCCTACATTAACCCTCAAGATAGAGTCTCAGATCAAATGTAGTTATCCCTTAGGGAATGTGCATAATCAACATGCATAATATATGTAAGAATTAATTTTATTCAGGCCCTTCCTTGATCAAGCATGCAAGTCTATGTGTGATGCAAAATGCTAAGCTATACCATTGAATGATTTTTATTATGTAATGTGACATAGTAGTAAGTGCTAGATATAAAATTCCTTGTGAATTAATTTATATATGAGACTCTTTATTTCAAATTTGGGAGATTAATTTTCATTTGGGTGACATGAGAAAACTTAAGGATGAAGTTAAGAAAAGGGGTAAGACTCAATTAGCAAAAGCAACTAACTATTAAAACTTAAATTAACCTTGGATAGGAGCACTAGAAATGGGACACCCTAGGGTCCAGTGCTATAGTCCAATCCCAGCACTCTTGTCCTATAGTCTCGAGACCTAGGGGTGGAAAGAGGATAGGAAGTCTGACCTAGTTGAGGTGGAATGATCATTTGAAAGGCTTAGAATTATCAAGAATAGGTTAAAATGTGACTCAAGCATAAAACCTAACCCTAAATGAATAAAATGAAGGACATGGCTAAATTTGAACAAATCTCATATTCTCTAATTAGAGTCTCTTGTGAAAGGACTATGAAAAGACATGATATGTGTGGGTGCTTGACCAATTTAGGGTGTATACACATTGATTATCATTGATTGGTCAAATCATCATTTATAGTTTATAGTTCTTTCATTAATTGGGCCATAACCAAGACCATAATTCTATTATCATCTCTTGTTCCCTTGCATGTGCCCTTACTAAGGGAATCATAGTTATCAATCACATTGTGTCTCATTGATTTGATGTATTATAATCCAATTATTCCCCTACACATTTTTATCATTTGATCATATCATTTCTTCTTTTATATATGCTTCATCAGATCACTCGAATTTATATTTGATTTACACTAATAATTAATATTATCAAATCATTATCTTTTCTCCATCTTGATACTTTCCCAATATGTGTCCTTATTTTGGATAAGTTGATAGCTCATGGCCTTTATCATATTGGTCTGTAACTCCCCTTAGCATGCATCATTACTTGAGATATTTCAAAATATTACAACCTTTTATCTTATCATCATCATGTGTCCATTCTGTATGCATATGTGTTTTCTAGGGGCATCATCAATATATATCTCACTACTCAATTTGAGTTCATTTTCTTCATCATCTATCCCACATCTAGCATGCCATCCCCTTATCCATTCATCACATCCCATTGTCTATTTTTAGTGGCCATCCATCTCATTCTTCCTCGCATGTCCCCTTGAGGAGGCATCATATCTACTTAAATTCATCCATGAAATGTTTTTTCTTTGAAATACCACTACTTCCACTTTTTCCACTTGCAATTCCATTTCAAAGATGGGTAAAATCCATGCACCTAAATATTCTTGCCTTGGCCATGTTATTAATCTTTCTATTTATACTAATTAATACTATAACCATAGTCCTAATTAAATAATTTAAAATAACATACCCATTTATTATTTTTCATCCATTAACCTTATCCCTACCCTAATTCTTTATTAATCCACCTAATCTCCTATTATGCTATCCTGATCCCACTTATCCATTATTTGAGAATTTAAAATTCCTATGACACACTTACCCACCTACACCATCCTATTCCTAGGATCTCCTACATCCCTAGTCCCTAATCACCTATCTAATCACCCATAATAATCCCATATTAATCATCACTAACCCTTAAATGGATTCTAGAATTATCCAAATCTAGAATCCTCTCTAACTTGGCCCTTCTTATCTAGAAGCCTCTATTTTAGAGTCTTATAAGGAATTTTTAATTCCTTTGATAATCCTCCACCCTTGATCCTCTTCATACAACTTTGAATATGGATCAATGATCTTACCTCCATAGCCAAATTAATGAATGAATCCATAAAACCTTCATGAACCCATCAACCAATCTATGAATTCATAGTCATTTATTAAGCCATCACTATGTCAAAATTATGAGTCTCATAATTTGTAATCCATAAGATAAATTGACTTTAAGGATATTAGAGAGAGGATATGAGGAACAAAGCAATGGTAAGATTCATCTTATTGTTTTTTATTTTCTTTCATAATCTCTCCCTTCGATTTTATCGTGTTTTGGATTAAACTTATTATATCTAGTAGGTTTAATTGATAGCTCAAAAATAAAATAATAAAACATAAAACAAGGAGCTTAGCTAGATTTGATGTTGTAGATATAGATTTGGGAAAGGATAAAATCATGTAGGAATATAATTCTAAATAATTATCAGATTTTAGATCTGGTATCTCTAACTCTCTCAATATTTGCAATAACCCTAAATGGTTGGGTCAATTCTATTATTTGGGTTCAAAATTAATGTCCTATACAAAATATATGCAAAAATAAGATGGGACCACTTGGATGCTTCTGGGCTTTGATTCACCTTTACTCTAATGCATTTAGATCTGGGTCATGGACTATCACTCTTTAAGAAATGGTAAAACCTTAGTTTTCCATATTTAATGTGACCTTGGGGTAAAATTGGTTAGTGGTCATAGAGTGTCGACCAACCCATAATGACCTCAATACTAAAGGATGCTACTTACATAGCCAATGATCTATAATAGGGCTTCAGACTCATGTGGTTTTCCCCTGCATGTTAGCTTGTGTGTGAATCATGCAATGTGTAAGTAAAATAATGACCTAACTTATAACTTTGAAAATAATACCTTATGACTTACCCTTTAGTACTTTAGACCTATAAATGTGTTGTACATTTGATTGGTATAGAAATAGGGAAGATTTTAATCAATTAAATGCTTGATAAAGTGATTTTGATAAGTGCTTTGGTCTCTTTGGTCTAACTGCTAGGTGAAGAATGAATGAGGGTTGATATTATATTTATACCAATACTATCAAGAGATAACTCACATTAAAGCATTAGGTTGACAATTGGAATATGTTTCATTTGCAAATTGGATAACTTTAGGGCACTAGAAACTTACGTTGGAGTAGGACTGTAACGTCAATGCTATTATCTATCTCAAATGCTAGTATAAAGAGAGTATCAAAATAGGTATAGGTTTAAAACATTTATAGGTGTAAGATATGTAAATTTTAAGTATTTTGGGTAAGATAAAGTGTTTATGTCATCAACATAATACTTGTCAGACTAAGAGATAGGCCAAGGGGCACATAAATAGAGTAGATGCGAAGCTTGTAAAATTAAGACATGTGTATAACTAATAGTAACAACCAAGGTTTTAATTTTCCAAGTCTATAATATTGAGGTGCTACATAATCATAAAATATCATCTACATCTCCACCCTTTAATCTAGTAATGAAATTTCTAGTTTAAAGGGAAGGAATAAGTAAATGGGTATGCATGGATACCATCTCTTTACTTAAGTTAAATTTGAATGCTTTATTGGTAATTAGACTACAACCAAGAGCATGTTATAGTGTAAAATCAATTAATATAATCTAGCTTAAGTTTACTTGAAATAGATTTAAATTAAAATAACAAAGTTTAATAGTACACTTGTGTGCCAACATAACCACCTTGCCTATTAGCAAGTTGTTTTGAAAAATATGTATCATTGTAAATATAGATAAATATTTAAATTTAATATATCTAGAGAGAGAGAGAGAGAGAGAGAGAGAGAGAGAGAGAGATTTGAAGGCTCAATTTTGGATCAAAAGTGAGTTACCACATGGAAGTTAATATTATCTCTATCATGCAACCCAATAATACTTATAACATGATTAAGTTTGATAATAAAATCTGATCCAATATGAAAACTTGGAAAGATTGAGTGATTTTATCACCTCAACCATACTGTATTAAAATAAAATTTTATTTTAATGTAATGAGTGTCACTTGAGACCACCCTATCCTTAGCTTAGTATTAGACCTATCATAGGGCATATTTTGACCATTATCCAGCTTATATGTGCACTCAACCCATGCTTGGATATACCAAAATCCATATTAGTCCATCTCCTAGGCAAGTAAGACCTTTTTCATCCATTCTATCCATCTAAAAAATAGTGTGGCCCTTTGGTCTACAATGCACTATTCCATTGGCAAAGGGGTAGCCCTATTGACCCTCATCCTTATTTACCCCTAAAGAATATCTCTCTACTTCCCAAAGAATTTTAGGGTTGGCCTAGACTCATTTCATGTCTCAAAAATCACCAAAAAACTATATAAAAACCAATCTCCTTTATTTATCCCCTAGATGAAAAATAGATGTAATTATCATAAACAAACCCAAATATAGTTGATAAAATCAAGGTCATTGATCCCTATTATACACCATTCTACATACACCCTATTATAATAGCCTAGATCTCAAATTACTGAAGTTTTTAGTCTCAATACACACTCAAATCATTCAAATTGACATTCATACTAGAACTCACCTACACTTGAACCAATACTTAGATTGGGAAAACTACATTGGGCTTCCTCCACTTTTGAGGTATTGGTATGTAGGTAAAGCTCAACACATGGGGTGTTGAGGTCATGTCCAACCTAGCTTACTAATGCCTCTCTACTTCTACTTGTGTTCCTCAAAACCCTAAAATCATGGAGGCTTAAGGTTTCACATTGAGATTAATTAAAAATACATGACAAACAATGATTCAAGACTTGATCATACAGACATAAACTTCTTAGAACAAGGTGAACACCCTCATATAAACTCACTATTCCATCTACGCAAGATCATTAGTGTGACATAATAGGATATTAGTGTAATATACTAATGGCAAAGGACCACAATACTATTTGAAGAGGACTCTGACACATATTCCTTATCGATGATACCTTGCACTATTTATATAACAATTTCTAGCCTGACACTTGTCCATCTCAGTCATTTTTCCAACTATCTCCTTTATAATTTATTTTCTTATAGGCTAAGCAAACAAATCAATTATTTTAAAAATCATAGGCTATTGATATTTCTATATTTATTCCTTGATTTATTACTCATATCTTTATCTACTTAGGGTTTTACATTTCATAATTCTTAAAATATTTAAATCATTTGGTTAACCTGAATTACTTTTAATAACATCCAAACCCTAACCCTAGATGCTCCTAGGTTTGTATCCTTATTTTTCTTATTTCCACTAGTTGTGTTAGGCTTTTCATATTTCATATATTCTATTTTAGAAAAACTCTTTCATTTTATTTAATATATGCCATCTAAAAAAGTTATGACTCTTCCTTTAATAAGAAGTGTTAGGCTTAGTGGTAATCCTATTAAGAATACCCAAATTCTATCACATCCTAATTATCTGGACTTTAATGATAATACATCAGAACATGATAAATATACTCAATATCTTAATGATACATAAGAGTGGACTCAGGACACTCTCCCCAAATCCATGATGGTAATCTTATAATCAATAAGGATGAGGTCTTACAAAGTTTCATAGATAGACTTCAGGAATGACCCCATAATCATGCATAGATTTTATAAGATATATTGGAAATAAATAACACATCACTTTGTCAATTATCTAACCCCAAAGATACTAATATTATTACACCTACTACGAGGGTAACTCAGACTCTACAATAAATTAGTATAAATAGCAAACTCTCACCATTGGAAACACCTCCTATGTCTATTACACACCCCTCATCTTCAAATGTACAAACCCTTAGGCAAGAGATCCATTATCCATAGGCCAAAGTGTTACATCTTCACTAGGGTGACACTAGACCGTCTCATGCCTTGGACTCCCATGTGCTCCTAGATACACCATTGGCACAACATATAGTGTAAAATCCTTTGCCATCTAGATTTTTGGCACCCAAGATTACTCTATATGATGGTAAAGGTGACCCATAATATCATTTGATGCAACATGTTTGGAGGACCTATCCAATGATTGGATCTTGACTAAGTTGTTCCCTCATAATTTAAATTACTATGCCTTGCAATGGTTCTATGATCTCCCTAATTAGTCTATTAAAACATTTAATCCACTTGTAAATATGTTTTTAGTACATTTTTTAATTAACATCAATGACAACTATTTTTATGCTCAAGTTTCTCTACTAAAACAAAAATCTAATTAGCCAATAGTTGAATATGTTTTGTGATATAAAACCATATTATAAAAGATGACTATCCCATGGTAGATAGAGAACTCTAGGACATATTCAAGTAAATATTATTACTATCATCACATGAATCTATATTATTCAAAATGTTTCCATCATTTATAGGTTTATGTCATATATTTAAAGAATGGGAAGTCAAACTTCACTCCATGGGCAAGTTAAATTACACAACCAAATCATATTCCACTAATAAGAGTTAAAATAATCCCCCATACAAAGTGAGGCCCAATGAAAACAAGAATGATCACAAGACAAAAATAAATGCAACATTATATCTAACTCCTTGTTTGGTTTTATTGGCTCCTCCAAGGAGACCTTTTACAAATCTTCCTAAACTTTCATCTTGTGTACTCTAGCAGGTTTTGGAATGCAATGTCATATCTCTCCCTACCATAAAATAGGTTGGTATGACTAGTCCTCTTTCAAATAACTATGATATCAATGTATTTTGTGATTATTAAAGGATCCCTAACCATACTACAAATATATGCATTATCTTACAACATAAGATCCAATATTTGATAGAGGCTAATATCATTAATGTGAGCATTTATACAAAAATAAAAAAAGCACAACCAATTGAAATGAAATCAATGAAAATATTTTTTGATACATTTCTAAATCATATGGATAATGAGACAATAGACACTTTAGGTGTTCATTATATTTATTAGTGACAAAAACATCCTTTCATACTCATAATGGACATGCACCCTCTACATAATATCATTGGTGTGTATCATACTATATTACCAATTAGGCCTCTTATCACTTTCTCAAAACAAGAGATCATTGATGATGACTCAGATTTATATGCATTCTTTGTATGATATTACATTTATAATCATCTTATTCAAAGTGTCATGGTTGATAATGGGTTAAGCATTAATATGTGTACTATTACATTTATACATTAGTTGGGATATTTATATCATGATATTTATATGACATATATAGTTATTCATGACTTTAGTGGCCATATCTAGAGATCCATCTAGGAGATAGTATTTCCATTACATGTTGGTCCTATACATGTGGCAACTAGATTTGTAGTGGTACCTAGTGACAACACATTTCATATGTTACTGGGTAGGCCTTGGATACAACAACTCCAAGTCATTCCCTCTACCATATACATATGCCTTAAGTATATACATGCTAACTAGGTTATTATAGTTATGGGCATTCCATATGAATATCATTTACCTACTCAATAACCAACCACATAGTAGTCACCAATAATAATTTCATCCATTACCACATATCAGACATCAATTAAGCCATAATGCAAGTGAGGTCTACTTCTACAACATTACTATGTATAAATACTCTCCCACAAAGTCCTTTATTAGAGAGACCCCTATGTTAGAGACATGTTGTGGAGTATAGAGAGCCTCTCTACCCTATTTACACCCAAATCAGAGTTATTGAGTCCCCATAACACCCACATAGATCATCCACAATAGTTTTAGCTTCTTTCACTAGATGGGTCCCTAAGAGCCCCACCGTTCATAGGCTAGTTCAGTTAGCTCTATAGATTCATGGCCACACTTCATAGTCATATTTAGCTATAAATGATTTAGTAAATATATTTTATATATCTCAGATACTTCCTCACACAACACATGTGATCATTCTTTCTTTAATTGATATAGGTCACCTTGATAATGAGTCTCTTATGAGATTCATTAGTTAGTATGTTCTCATAATTTATTTGTACAGAGTTACATTTTACTTGTATATAGTTTACTTTATGTTTTTCCTTGTATATAGTTAAATTTTAATGTTATTTGTATATATATTATACTCAAAAAATATAAAAACAATATAATATGTCCAAAAATACAAAAAAAAATCAAATATTTGCTCAGAAAATATAAATTTCAGATTGTATGCATTTCCATGTTTACAACCCTTCTATTTTACAAGAAATAAATATACTATATATGTTAGTGTAATAAATTTTATCATGCATACATGATTCAATTTTTCCCTTTTAGTGTTCATAGATTATAACAGGACTTAGGTCCTCCATTCAGATCCATATTTGTTACTATTTACTCATTGGGGGCACATACACATACATAGATTCAACATTGCTATATTATCCCATTTAGGGCATCATACACAACTTCAAGTTTGGCATGTTATATCTTTATATACTCCACATTATATATTTATCATTGATTATATCTTGATATTGATCAATCTATACTACACTAATTTTTTGCCGACTATTATAACTATAAACTCAGCTTATGTACATCTTTGATTTTATACAGATTTATATCATATGATTATGATGTTGGAGTAATGAATATTTAAGCTTACCTAGGGATAATAGGGTAAGTTATTTATTACCTAGGGTTAATTTTATTTACCTAGGATAATTTTTTTTATTTTTGAGAGTCTCTCAACAATATTTTTGTTTGTAGTATTTGAAAACAAATAGTTTGTTTTCTCTATTTTGTAATCACAACAAATAGTTTGTTGTCGTAAAACAAACTATTTGTATTATATATACTTTACAATCTAATAGATTGTAATAAGATAATATAGAGAGTATACAGAGAATTTTTAGGATTATCACCTATTTTATTCTCTGGTATTATTTTTGTAGATTTCTTGTTGTGGGTTCTTTCTCCTGGATTGATCCTGTGGATCTTGTGTATCTCCTGCTCATTCTTTCTTGGTATCAGAGCTTGGAGTTATAGTTGAATATCCTATTCCCTATAATTTTTCATCATTTTCATCTATTAACATAGTTAGAAACATTTTTTTATTGATGTGTTCCAACTATTTGTTATTCTCTCACATTCTGGTTCTTGTTTACAAGTTTTTTTCTAGAAATTTCTATACTTTATGATCATTTATGACAGTATGGATTTCCAAAACCAAATTTTTTTGTTACAGGTGCATATAAAATTCAATCAAGAATCTTGTATAACTTTATTTTTTTAATTCTTTGCTGGCCATACAGCTCTTCCAGACAAAAACCGTCTGACTGGTTTTTCTGGCAGATTATAGTACCTGTACGATTTTTTGTTGTGGCAGATCGTATGGGCATCCTTTCTAAAATCTGACACCTGTTCATGAAAGCTGACTATGTTAGCTTTCATTCCAGATCAATTCATATAGTTTATTTTCAAGCCGTATAGCATTTTGGGGGATTACAATAGGGATTTCATAATCTATTTTGTTCTGCAGCATAGCCATATGGTTTTCTTCATTTTGAACGCCTTATACTGCATAAAATTAAAATCTGAAAGTTGTATGAGTTAGCAGACATTCCAATATTTTATTTCCAGCTGAGATGTATGGATTTAGATTAGGTCATGCAATCCTTTGAGCAGATCATGTGGAGCTAATTCTTAAATTGCTTAGAGGTTTTTTCCTTGGCAAATGTTTATAGAATTCTCATCAAAATTCTTCCTGATCACCATACCTTGCTGAAACAAGAAATTATTTATGATAAAACCAAATATTATTCAGCATCCATCTCACATGTGTGAGTTATTTTGGCTTTTTTTATTAATTTCTTTATTTTTAGTGGTTTAAAAGTAAGTCTCTAGCTTTAAATGAATAAAGTTGACTTTACTAAAGTGGCTAGAGTTATTTTGTTAAAGAATTAGTAGGGAGGAAGTCTTGGGGTCAAATCCCCCTACATATTTTTTTGCATAAAGCCATTTTTTTACCTTTGTATAAGCTAAGGCTAATAAATTTCATCGGGAGACATTAAATTGTAATGAGAGGGGTTTTTGTTGAGGAAAAACAATGTCTAAATTGTTCCTGTCAATGTCATCATCTTCTTCAGGAATGGAATCTCAATTGTTTAAACCCCTAAACTCCACAAATTAACATGTTTAGAATCTAAAAATGCAACAACTCCTTCAATCAAAGGGCTTATGGAGAATTTTTTTTGAAATAATTCCTACGACATTCACCACTGAAAAAAACAAATATGCATATGGTTGTAAGCAAGATGAGGCTCTTGGATTGATTTGCCTCAACGTCTTAGATAATCTTCAATTTCACATTACAGATGCTACAATGCCAATAGAGGTATGGGAAAAATTTAAAAACCTATTTGACAAATTTAATGAGTTTAAAATTTTGCAATTAGATGCAGAATTGAGTACTCTCTCTTCATTAGATTTTCTTTCAATAGATGAATTCTTGGCAAAATTCAAAATTATTAGGTTATAGTTGAAAGCTAGTGACAAGGATAAAAGTGATAAGGAGTGCATTTTCATGATTTTTTCAAAGTTAAAAGGACCATATAGTGTTTTTCCTCTACTTTTTATACCATGATGGATACATTAGGTGATGAATTCAAATGGCCTTCCTTTGAAGTTTTTTGTGAAAGATTGACTAGGGAGAAAACAAAATTAATGGCCCTAGATGCTCTACCTGGTCCTAGTCATGCTCTAGTTGCTAATTCTTCCAAAGGTAAACCTTCACCTAATTCTAAACAAAAGCAAGCACCTTCAAATAACCCTCCAAATTCCACCACCTAGACACCTCATCATTTTAAATCTACTAAGACCAAAAAGTCAATTAAGTAAAATAAGAAAACATTTGGTCCATGTAATTTTTGTGGTGGTCCTAATCATGATGAAAGTAGATGTTTTAAGAAGATGGAAGAATTAGAGGTAGTGGTCAGACAACACAAAATTTCCATTCCATCTCTCTCTCCTTCTACTTCTCCTACAGGAAAAGGGAAAGCACTTTCAACTAGGGCTACATCTTCATGTCATGATCAGTGGATTTTTGACTTAGTTTCTTCTCATCATCTCACACATTCTAAGGATCTATTGTCTTCTCTTACAGATTCTAGTACATCAAATATTGTTATGGGTAACTACTCACAGATTGAATTTTTGGGATCAGGTACTGTTGACAAACAGGATGGATGTTTTAACAATGTATTGCTTGTACCCCAAATATCTTATAATATTCTCTCTGTATATCAAATATGTAATTTTGGTACTAGTAAAACTATGGATTTTAATCCACATGATGCTATAATAAGAGAATGTAATGATCCTAGTGAGATAGTTTCTACAGGTAAAGCAGACCATACTGTAAGACTCTATACTTTTGATAAGTTTGAGTCTTTTATGTCTTTTGGTTCTTCACTTATAACACATGGTAATAGTCTCAACAAATTATGGCATGAGAGATTATTTCATTTGAGTTATGGATATATGTGATCCAAAACTCAAAAGTTCTAGTTGATAAATATCTCAATAGCATAGAAATAACATATTAACAATGAATTCTCTAAGAAGAGATGTAGTATTACTCAAGATCGCAATACAAATATATGCTTATCTCCAGGAAGAGATGTTTGTCTTCAAATTTCAGGTTACCTCTTCATTTTTACAAATCTTGAAAGCATGGGGAGGATGTGTAAGGTCACCAATCTTGAGGGAGATTAAGTGGTTCAACTTCTAGGATTTAAAACAATATAAAATTTGAGGAATTACTATTTTTAGACTGCACTATTAAAATTGAAATTTGAGGCACTTCCATTGGGTTTTTAGGGTTAAAAATTCGTTTAGAAAATCTCAATCACATTTCATGACATTCTCCTCATTCTTAGCTTTCCAACAGTTCAAACGGTGAGTCAATTGGAGCTACGGTGCAAAAGTTATGGCTCCCAGAAGTTTCGTCATCAATTGGGGTGGAATTGTCACCCAAATTGTCGCCTAAATTATTGCCTGGATCATTCCTCCCTCCTTGAAAATCAATGGCCCCCATTGCTTCAATGTTCCCCATCAAGTGTGGTAGTTTTTTCTTGATTTTATTTTCTGTGAGCCACTCACCTTGATGGCTAAGCTGGCCCCTTTTGACCACTCAATAAAGCAAAATAGAGTGTCCTCTTGTTGTCTTCATCTAGGTATACACAATCTGATCCTTTTCCACTGGAACAAAACTCTATGGATCAAGCTCATCAATGTCTAGTTGTTCTACTACAATTGAAGTGTCCAAGAGAGGTGGGTGATATGGTTTGAGGAGCTCCACATTGAATATTAGATGCAGACCAAGGTAGGCTGGTAGGTTCAACTCAAAAGCATTTTCTCCAACTCTTCTAGTGATGGTGTAGGGACCATATTGCAGAGGCTGAATCTTTTCATGTGGGCTTGCAAGTCATTCCTTATGAATTTTCAACCAAACCTTATCACCCACAGTAAAATGGTGTGTAATCTTTTGTTTATCATGGCATTGCTTATACTTCTGATTCATCTTCTCCAGGATGTCATAAACTTGTTTCTAGATGTGTTGCATTTGTTTAATAAACTTTGTTACTTTTGCTACCTTAGATCTTCCATGAGGTGTGTATTCCATAATGGAAAATGGAAAATCTATATCAATTGGTGCCATGGGTTAAAATCCAAAACATACTTGGAATGGACTATGCTTGGTCGAGCTGTGCAGTGCCCGATTGTATCCATGTTGTATGAAAAAAGTCCCTCATCCATGTGTGTGGATGTTTTGAGTGATACATCTAAATCATGTGAACAATCAAGTGATTTACCACCTCTATTTGGCCATCAGTCTATCGATGGAAGGCTATGGACTTCATCAACTTAGTATCTATCATCTTCCATAGAGTGGACCAGAAGATGCTCAAGAACCTACTATCTCGATCTGAGACAATGGACTTGGGGACACCAAAATGGAGCCATACATGACTAAAATATAGTTGAGCAATTTCCTCAGTAGATATATTTTTATTACAAGTAATCATGATAGCCATTTTTGAAAAATGATCAACTACCACAAAAATATAGTCCTTACCATGTTTTGAAGTGGGCAAACCTGAGAGAAAATCCATTGAGACAGATTCCCAAGGCCTGATTGGTTTTGGCAATGGCATGTACAATCCTTGCTTCTTATTTGTTGGCTTGGATATCATACATTGGGTACAATATTTGAGATATATTTCCACATCCTTTCGCATATGGGGTGAGTAGAAGTGTTTTTGAAGAACTGTCAATGTCTTTTCAATACCAAAGTGTCCAGTTATCCTTCTGAAGTGTGCTTCCCATATCATCTTTTGTTTCTCTACAACTGGAACACAGATGTGCCCCATATGATAGAGGACATTATCTTGTAAATAGAAATTAGAAACATGTTTACCTTTTTTGAGTGCTTGATATGTATCAGCAAAGGTAGGATCTCCTTCATACAGAGCACCCCAAGTGGCAGTCTCATGTTCACACAGGTCTAGACCTATTGTGAGTGTAGTAATTGGTGGGTAGCTCAGACAATTTGTAGATGTATTTAAGCTCCCCTTTTTATGTTGGATTATTAGATGGAATTTTTGAAGATATGTGGCCCACTTTTTATGCCTCTCATTTAAGAGTTTGCTTTGCATCTGGATGAATTCCAATGGTCTATGGTCAGTGTGGATGACCATTTTTTCCCCCAAGATGTGGTGTTTCCATTATTTTTAGGCTTGCACAATGACATAGAGATCCTTATCATATGTTGGATATTTCCTTACTATATTAGTGAAAGTTTCACTGTGATATGCAACAGGATGGCCATGTTGCATGATGACAGCTCCCATGGCATATTCAGATGCATCTGTCATCAAATCAAAAGGTTGATGCAAATCTGGCAAGGCAAGAATAGGGGCTGAGTAGAGTTTGTTCTTCAAATTTTCAAATGCCCTTTACTATATTTCACCCCACTGAAATGTGGCTTTAGCTCCTCCTTTAGTAACTTGGGTTAGTGACTAAGCAACATGTGAAAATCCAAGAACAAACCTGCGATAGAAATTTGCAAGACCCAACAAGCTACAAAGCTCTATGAGAGTCCTTGGTGTGGGCCATTCTCAAATAACCTGAATCTTTTTTGGATCAACATGGACCCCTTCCTCATTCACAACATACCCAAGGTATTGAATTGTTGTCATCTCGACTATGCATTTGTCAAGATTTGCATACTACTTGTGCTCCTAAAGAGTTTGAAGCACCTTACGAACATGTTGTATATGTTCTCCCCATGTTCTACTATAGATGAGTATGTCATCTAAGTAGACAACCATAAATGAGTTGGTGAAGGGTCATAAGATGTCATCCATCATCCTCATGAAAGTTGTAGGTGCGTTAGTTAGCCAAAAGGCATAACCAACCATTCAAAGAGCCCCTCCTTAGATTTGAATGTAGTCTTCCAGACATCAGTGGGATCAATGGGAATTTAGTGACAACTAGATTTGAGATCAATTTTGGTGAAGAACTTCACACCACAGAGTTAGTCTAGCAGGTCATCAATACTGGGGAGAGGATAGTGATTCTTCATAGAGATTTTATTCAGGGCTCAGTAGTCAATGCAAAGCCTCCATGTTCCATCTTTCTTTGATGCCAAGACAATTGCACTACCACAAGGTGAAGATCTTAGCCTAATGTGACCCTTTTGGATTAATTCTTGAATCAATATTTTTATCTCATCATTCTCCAAAACTAATCTATGATACACAGGACTATTAGGCAAAGGTGATCTTGGGATCAAATTGATAGAATGTTTTACTTGGCAATGCAGTGGAACTCCTATGGGTGACTTGAATAAGTCATCATATTCTCTTGTGATTCATCCTAGCTACTTTTATTGTTGTGTTGATTGTGTAGTCAGGACTGCAACATCGGCCTTCTTGGATTTTTGTGGCTTGACCACCATGAGAACAAATTGCTTTGTTTTCTCCACCAATCTCTTCCATTGCTTAGCACTAATCAGGGAGACATGTGTGGGAGGTGGTACCTTTGGTACCCTATAGTGTTGTGTTCCAAGAGTGAGGTTGATCCTTTAGGTTCATGATTCATAGATGCCATGTTGCTCGTACATGAATGGATGACCAAGGAGTACATCACAAACATCTAGATTGACCACATCACACAAGACTTCATATTGGAATGGTTTTATAGCATATGAAAGAAGACATTGATGGGTGACACAGAGGTCTCTTCCTAGGCTCAACCATCTAATATTGTAGGGCTTTGGATGAGGCTTCATGGATGGATTTAGACTTTTCACAACTTTAGCAGAGATTAAATTCTTTTGACTCCCACTATCAAGAATGAAATGCAAAGGCTTACCTTTTACCCATAATTTGGAGTGGAACAATCTTTCCTTGTCATCTGGTCTTTCCTCACGGGTTTGTGATGAAGCGACAATGGTGTCGGGTTCAGCATCTACAATTTCTTATTCATCATCTTCGATTGTGGTTTGTGTATGAGGTAGATTAGTAGATGTAGAGTATTGTGACTCAGAAAGCAATGACTTGATGGCTCAATATTCTTCTTTAGAGTGAGTTCCAATTTTGTGATAATCACACCATTTTCCAACCTTCCCTTTCTGGAATTTCTTATCTTGAAACTCCTTTTGCTTCTAATTTTGGCCTCATGTTTGACCTTCCTTATCACTTTTCCATTTTGAGGGTTGACTCTTTATATTCTTTCAGCCATGCTTCTATTCAATCTTCATTGTGAATTTGTATGCCTCACTGAGGGTTTCCAAACTGAAGAGTTCCATTTCCCCCCGTATGTACCATTATGGTCCACCATGATATTTGAGAGTCTTATGTTTCTCACTTTCTTGAATGCCCAATCTTGCAGACAAAGAATGAAAAGTGTCTATGTAATCTTGAACAAATTGGTCCTTACCTTGGCGAAGTTATTACCACTATATGTATAGATCATCATATGCTCTGATGGGATAGTATTCTTCTTTCACCACTTCCACAAAATCATCCCAAGTAGGTTCCACCTCAAGGCCAATGTCATCTATACTAAACCTCTTTTTGTACACTTCCCACCAATTTTTCATAGGCAATGTTGATTTCAAAAGAGAAAAAGTAATCTTTTCTCCATCGATGAACTTATTTATAGAGAAGTAGGAAGACAGTTGATCCAACCAATTTTATACTACATCAGCATTGATTTTTCCTTAAAATGTAGGAATATCAAATTTTACCTAGACCTTGAAGGGTGTTGGGGCACTAAAAGGATGTTCCCTAGATGAAGAGCTAGGAAGTGGAGCCATGGAGCCAGGATTTCCCATTAAAAGTGTTTGAAGAATTTGGGCAAATTATTGTAGCATCTGCGCTTGTTTCCATTAGAGGGCTTCATTCACCATTTCCTTAAAAGGATCAGATGTCTCAGTGTCCTCTAACATTTGAAGTCATGTAGAGTGAACAGGTGGAAAATTTGGAAGATCTGTTATTTCCCACCCAAGATTCTTATAGCATGACCTCATCCTCAGGATCATACACTCTCAAGACAAACCACTTTGATACCACTAGAAGGACTGGCCATCATGCCAAAAGCTCCAGAGTGATTTGGGTCCTCTTTCAAACCCCTATATGTCAAGTCACGAAGCACCCGAGGTGATTCCTAGTTAGACATGTGGCATGCGCTGATCAGTCCCTGAGGAGAGATGTTATCCCTGAGAAGGGATGTAGATCAGGCCCACCAACTTCTACGGGTCTCGAACTTGAGACCTAGATATGATACCACTGATTCAAAACTCAAAAGTTTTGGTTGATAAATATCTCAATAGCATATAAATATCACAGTAACAATGATTTGAGAAGAGATGTAGTATTACTCAAGATCGTAATACAAATATATGCTTATCTCTGGGAAGAGATGTCTGTCTTCACATTTTAGGTTACCTCTTCATTTATAAACATTTTGAAAGCATGGGGAGGATGTGTAAGGTCACCAATCTTGAGGGAGATTAAGTGGTTTGACTTCCAAGATTTAAAACAATATAGAATTCAAGGAATTACTATTTTTAAAAACTTACTATTTTTAGACTGCACTATTAAAATTGAAATTTGAGGCACTTCCATTGGGTTTTCAAGGGTCAAACTTCATCAAGCAAAGATCCATGCCATTTCTTGATGGTCTTCTCATTCTTAGCTTTCCAATGGTTCAAATGATGAGTCAATTGGAGCTATAGTGAAAAAGTTATGGCTCCCAGAAGTTTTGTCATCAATTGGGGTGGAACTGTCACCCGAATTATCGCCTAAATTGTTGTCTGGATCAATATGCAACAAATGAGTACAAAACATCTTGTAAAAGGCCTTCCTAAGGTCTCATGTATTGATGGGGTGTGTCCTAGTTGTATAGTTGATAAACAACACCAAGATCCATTTCTAGTTGGTAAGGCCACACATGCAAATGCACCCTTAGGGTTGGTTCATAGTGATTTGATGACTTTTCCAACTTGTTCTTATTCAGGGGCCAAATATGCACTCACATTCATTGATGATTTCACTCGTAAAACTTGGATATATTTTCTCAAGTTGAAAAGTGAAGTTTTTGAGACTTTTAAGGATTTCAAAGCCTTTGTTGAAAGACAATCATCTCTTCCTCTTAAAAAGATACGCACTAAAAATGGGGGGGGGAATATGATAGTAA
The DNA here is from genome assembly GCA_037957365.1 of Torreya grandis. Taxonomy (NCBI): domain Eukaryota; kingdom Viridiplantae; phylum Streptophyta; class Pinopsida; order Cupressales; family Taxaceae; genus Torreya; species Torreya grandis. Next base: position 2,207,958 of record JARHVA010000911.1, on the reverse strand, counting down.
TGCTTTCCATGATTTTTGTATTGAGAATGGGATACATCACCAGTTCACTATACCACACACTTGTCAACAAAATGGTGTAGCAGAGAGGAAAAATCAAACATTGAAAGAGATGGCAAATTATATGATTCACTCTAAAAATTTGGGTCCACAATATTGGACCGAAGCTATAAATTGTGCAAACTACATTCAAAACCGTATGCCTCAAAATGTTGTGTAGAATATGACACTTGAAGAAGCTTGGCCTAGGATCAAGCTTGATATTTTAGACTTTCACATCTTTGGGAGTCAAGCATGGGCATTTATTCCTGATGACAAATGCAAAGCATTGGAGAAGAAAAGCCAACCACTCATTTTTGTTGGCTGTTGAGAAGATGTAAAAGCCTACCACCTTTTTGATCCTGTCACACATGATGTGTTGTTTCAATGGGATGTTCAGGTTGATGAGCTACCCACTCCATAGGAGTGTAAATATAGTTCTTTTTCTCCCCCTCCTTCTACTGAGGATAGTGAGGATTTGCTTTCTATTGTTGTTGATAATGATGTTGCACTTGTTTAACCACCACAACCATCTTCTTCACCACCTTTGCCCAAGTGGGCAAAGAGCACTCTATAGGTAGCTAGTTCTTTTGTTGGTGATCCATCTAATTCTTTTCACACTCACTCATAGACATTTGGTGTTGCTCTTTTAGGACAAGCTTGTACAAATGATCCAGTGTTGTTTTATGAGGCCATTGGTATACCCAAGTGGGATGTTGCAATGTATGATGAGTATTCTTCATTGATGAAGAATGATACTTGGGATCTTGTCCCTCTTCCTAATGGAAGAAAACTTGTAAAATGTAAATGGGTCTATAGGATGAAATATGCTGAAAATGGATCAGTGGATAAGTACAAATCTAGATTAGTAGCTAAGGGTTTTTCATAGGTTAAAGGGGTTGATTACTTTGAGACCTTTTCCCCTATAGCTAAGATGGATTCTATTTGGTTTGTACTCTCTCTTGATGCTTCACATTCTTGGTCAAGTTTTTAGATGGATGTGAAGAGTGCCTTCTTACATGGTGATATCCATGAGGAGATCTATATGGAGCAGCCTCCAAGATTTGTGCAGGACTCATCATTGGTTTTTAGACTCCGTCATTCTCTTTATAGCCTCAAACAAGCTCCTAGAGCTTGGTACGAGAAGATGTATAGTTTTCTTTTGAGTTCTGGTTTTATTCATTATGAGTCAGATCACAATGTATACATCTTAAAGCAAGGTGAGGAGATTGTCATATTGGTTTTGTATGTTGATGATCTCATCCTCACTGACAGTTTAGATTCATTGATACATGACATCAAGGACAAGTTGGTAGATAGGTTTGATATGATAGATCTGGGACTTCTACATTATTTTCTTGGTCTTCAAGTTTTTCAGTCTTTTGAGGGCATCTCTATTGGACAACAGAAGTATGTGACATATCTTCTTCATCAATTTGGCATGGCTGATTGTAAGCCTGCCCCTACTCCATATCAGTCAGGTGTTGTGTTGTTTGCCACTTGTACAACTCCTCTTGTTGATCCAACTTTGTATAGGCAACTTGTAGGTAGTATTTTATCCTTGACTCATACCCATCCTGACATCACATTTACTATGAACCTTGTCTCTCAGTTCTCACATGAGCCTCATGAGAGTCATTGGCAAGCAGCCAAACATATTTTGTGCTACATTTTGGGCACCACTCACTTTGGTATACATTACACACCACAGAGTTCTACACAGCTTGTTGGATACACTGACTCTAATTGGGCTAGTGATGTTGACACTCACAAGTCCACTTTCAGATTTGATTTCACACTTAGTTTAGGTCCAGTTGCTTGGGCATGCAAAAAGTAGATTGTTATTGCATTATCCTCTACTGAGGCTGAGTATCAAGGTGCTATCAAAGCTAGTCAGGAGACACTTTGGCTTCGACAGTTGCTTGGTGAGTTTGGCTTCACACAACAAGGTCCTACTACTCTTTAGTGTGACAACCAAAGTGTGATTGCTATTTCACACAATCTTATTGAGCATCAGAGGACCAAACACATTGAGATTCACATGCATTTCATTCGACATCTTATTCATGATGGAGTTATTTCTTTGGAGTTTGTGCCTATAGCTAAGCAGATTATAGACATCTTCACTAAACCTTTAGCTTCTCCTCATTATCTTTAGTTGTGAGTGATGCTTGGGGTGAAGGAAGTTGTACTTGGGGGGATTTCTCATGAAGTCCTTCCTTCCTTTATTTTTCATATATTTGATTAGTTTGTACATGGGTACCTTATCAGGCCTAGTAGTCGGGACCCATATTTGTTTGTCATTCTCCCTATGTTTCACTCAAGGGAGGGTCTTGGAATAATGAATATTTAAGCTTACCTAGGGATAATAGGGTAAGTTATTTATTACCTAGGGTTAATTTTATTTACCTAGGATAATTGTTTTTATTGTTGAGAGTCTTCAACAATATTTTTGCTCGCAGTATTTGAAAACATATAGTTTGTTTTCTCTATTTTTTAATCACAACAAATAGTTTGTTGTCATAAAACAGACTATTTGTATTATATATACTTTACAATCTAATAGATTGTAACGAGAGATTATAGAGAGTATACAGATAATTTTTAGGATTATCACCTATTTTATTCTCTGGTATTATTTTTGCAAGTTTCTTGTTGTGGGTTCTTTCTCCTAGATTGATTCTATGGATCTTGTGTATCTCCTGCTCATTCTTTCATATGAATACTTAAATTTAATTCTTTACCATTCTATGTTTGATTTTATCTTTGCTTCTACATCTACTCAAGGTCATTTGAATATGTCATTCTTCTATGGCTCTAAACCAATTTCTTTCATTGTGTGTATGATTTGGACATGTGGCCATGTCCTTATGTGTGCTTATTGATTATGTATGAAAAAATTTTAACATGTAATTACTTGTGGATCTAAGCCAACATTGATTTATCTTTACTTATGTGAACATTTGAACATGTCCTTGTATGTTTGATTTTTCTCAAACTTAGTGACATGTGTCCATGTCTATTGTATTATGACCCCCTAATCTACTTTGTGTGCCTCATGTATTTGTATGTATGTTTTATGGCCATGAAACTTGCCTCTTGATTGTTAAATTACATCTAGTTATGATGCCATGAGGGACCTCATGCATCTCCCCTTCCTCCTTGGGTGCCTTGATGGGCATCATGCCCCATCACCCTAGGTATATTACTTAGATTATATTTAGATTTGTTGTCCATATACATGATTACATTCTTGACAACATTTTGAATGATATATATAACATAAATCATACATTTCTAACTTATGCTCAATATATTTTATATTTTGATGTCATGTATACATATTATATTGGTTTATCACACAGATATAATATATTTTTAGCATAACACAGATGATGCATAAATTTTATTTTGAGGATAATTATTACATAGGTTCAATAACTCCACTCAAAATAGAGGGAATTCATAGGGGTTTATCTAAGAGATCAAGCCATCTTAGTGCACTTAAAACATAATTTTTAGCATATAGACACAAATTATAGAGCTCAATTTTGGAAAAATATAGTGAAACATAGTCACAATCAAATATATCTCAGTTTTCCTTAGAAATAACACATTTGGTCAATAGCTTAGTATAGTGGTATATATCATAGTGATTTATTGGAAAATGGGACAATGCTACTATCCAATATCACTAAAAATATAAAATTCCAAAATTGTTAAAAATGTATCATAGTTAAAATTCATATTTTTATAGTCTTAGTCATAAATTATCAGACAGATTCAGTATATACTCAGTTATCTTATAGATTACATAGGTTTACTTATATTGGGGGAAACATGCACAATATGATCACTCCCATTTCATTTTTAGATATACATAAACACATCTTACTATGACTCAGTATAGAATCCATATACATAGATATTAGAGTTGGGGGCATATGGGTGACACATTATTTTTGTATGTTTAGTTTGGCACCAATTTGATCAAATTGAATGATAAATCCATTTCATTCTCCATGTTGTCTACTCCAAACATCATATGCAATAGTTTCACACCATTTTTACACCAAGTTTACACTAAATTGATGCCTCATTTTATCTATAGCAATTGGTATTTCCAAGTGGCCTAAAGTTATTTTTACACTATAGTGTTTTCATGTGGCCTAAATCCATCTTATATAGTTCTAGTTACATCACATAGCTTCAACTTTAGATGTATCTATTGCACATGGTTAGGAAATGAGGAGTCATAACCTACTTGAGTTCTTGAGCCACCTACATGAGAGGTTTGGATAACTCATCATTCCAATATAATTTATTCACATATTATAATCCACTGAGCATGGGTGGTTGATGATGGAGTCAAGTCTAGTTTCAGTTATTGAGCCACCCACACATGGGTATTAGGAAAGACATTTGTTTAATCCAAACTATTCATCATTTTATCAACTTATACACACACATAAGATGTCACTAATTCTTTACATTTGTTTTTATACCTAGTGAGGTGTATTCATTTATTTCCTCTCTCTCATCGATTTACTCAATTTTGTCTTTACTTTTGATATTTATTAAGGATTGATTCATACATATTTCATTCAAAGGACATGCAAACGAGCATAATTCATAGAATCAGATCCACATTCATAGACTTCACCTCTTAGGTAAGTCCATGTACATCTCTCTTTCTTTTATCTTATTAATTTCACTTTGCTACATTTATAGAATAAGGGGATGGGATTTTAGGCATTTAAAATGTCATTTAAATGTAATTAGTGTCACTTGAGACCACCCTATCCTTATTTTATCCCTAGACCTATCTTAAGGCCTCTTTTGGTCCTTTTCTAGATTATATGTGCACTCAACCCATACCCATATATACCAAAATCCACATTAGGCCATCACCTAGGCTATATGACCCTTTTCACCCATTCTAGTTGTCTAGACAATAGCACATCCATTTGGTCTACAACACATTATGTTATTGTCAAAGGGGCATCGCTATTGACCCTCAGCCTTCTTTACCCATTATGAATATCTTTTCACTTCTCAAAGCATTTTAGGGTCAACCTAGACTCATTTCATTTCTCGACAAGCACTAGAACACTATATAAATACAACTCTCATTTATTTATCCCTTGTATGGAAAAAAGATGCAATTTTGATGAATAAACCTAGAAACAATTGTGCAAATCAAGGTCATTGATACCTATTCTAACCTACTTTTGCGTACACCCATCTAAATCAACCCAGATCTCAAATTACTTAGGTTTTTAATCTCAATCAACATTAAAAGCATTAAAATTTTCATTCATAATAGCATTTACTTACACTTGCACCATCACATGAATTTGTAGAAATACATCAAGCTTGGTCCCCTTTTGAGGTATTGATATGTAGGCAACACTCATCATATGGGGTATTCAGGTCATGTTTAGCCTATCCTAATAATGCCACTCTACTTACACTTGTGCTCCTTAAAAAACTAGAAAGCACAAAGACTTAAGGTTTCACATTGATATTAATTAAAAACATAGGACAAATAATGATTAAAGAATCAATCATACAGACACAAGCTTCTTAGAATAAATTGAACATCCTCCCAAAAACTCATTGTTCCATCTGTACAAGGTCATTAGTGTGGCAAGGAGGACACTCATGCAATGTAATATTGGCAAAGGGGCCATGCTAATATTTAGAGAGGACTATGACACCTATTCCCTATTGATGATACCCTACACTATTCTTGTACCAATTTCTAACCTACCACTTGTCTATCTTAGTCATTTTTCTAGCTAAGTATCTCCTTCATAATTATATTATATTTATAGGCTAAGCAAACAAATAAATTATTATACAAATTTCTAGATATTAATATTTCTATATTTATTTCTTTATTTATCACTCAACTCTTTATCTACTTAGGGTTTTACATTCCATAATTCAAAAAATTGTTAAAAGGTGAACCAACTACTGTAGTAGATTGGTTTGATAAAGGATATAAAATTCTATAGTGTATTAATATGTGTAATGGTTTTGGAATTTGAAACTGATTTGTTTTTTTGAAATATTAGGCACATTTTACATATCATATGCACCTTAGATATGTCTCATGCTTAAATTATGTATAAAAATGGTGCTGATGTATATAATTATGCCACAACTATGAATCTAAATCATATAATTGTCTATTTTTCCCAATTCAGATAACTATGTAAGTGTGGAAAACATGCTTATAAACCATGCCATTAATATATATGGATAAATATAAAAATTGATATAAGTACTAATGTGGAGGACATGTTTCCAAAACATTCCCCCATTGTAAACTAGAGATGTTTAATACTAAATAGGTGTGGAGAACATCCTTCCATAGCATGCCCCCACTAAAATTAAAAACTATGAATGCATGGAAGAAATGTCCATATAACATGCTCCCACTGAATCTAAAAACTGGTCTAAGTACCATATATTTAATGATTATGGATAACATGCTTCCAAAGCATGCCCCCACTATAATATGAAAACTATGAATGTGTGAAAGTCATGTACATATGGCATGCCCCACTTAATCTATAAAATGGTATAAGTACCAAATACTAAATGAGTGTGGAAAACATGCTTCCAAATAATTCCCCCATTAATATTCCCCCCTTTGAGGTGAGGTAAAAATAGTACCTGGTAGTTACCTCACCTTAAAGGAATATGAGAACCATATAGTTGTATATTTTATGACTAAACCATGTAGCATTTAGAAAAATGTGCATAGGTAAATGTATCATTGAAGTGAATAGAACCAATGTGATCACATTTAGGCCTAAGAAGAATGATGAAAATCATGTGAATTTTTAGATAATAATGGTACAAGCTCAACAAAAAACAATCACACACACAAAATCACTCAAAATCAAGTCAATAAACAAAGGTCTTAGGAGACCAAAAATAAGGGGCATGTTCAAATGTCATAACATTGAATGAACATGACATAGTCGAATGTACACAAAGTAATTAATGGCATATTCAAATGTCCATACAATAAGCAATGACATATTCAAATGTGGAATAATGGTAAACATAGGCATAGGGGATGATAAAATAGAACATATTCAAATGCTTAAACAAGCAAGAAAATAACAAGGAAAAATACTCAAGGAAGTGTATAAAGGAAAAGTATAAGTAAACCATCATAAATATATAATAGTATCTCATGGATAAAATGTGTTAGTAAAAAACATCAATTTCATAACATATCAAGTACCATGTGCAAGATATAAGCATGGATAAGGCATGTGTAAGTATATAATGTTAGAAGCATAATCACTGAGAGGGGGGGTGAATCAATGTCCTCAATACTCCTTTACTTTCACTTCATCATTCATTCATTACCATTCATCAATCAATATCAACCCAATGTACATAATCATGAAGAAAACATTAATCAACCAAAGTAATACATAAATAACCATAACACATCATATAGGTGGGAAACCCTCATAGGGGATAAAACCCACTAAAATAAAAGCTTTGACAAATAGTCCTATAAAGTAATGAATCGATCTTTACCTGAGTGTCAACCCAACAAGGAACACCAAACCTTAATTCACCAATAACCCACTTAGATTTATCAAGAACCAAATTTATAGGAGGCACCAACCCCCTTATTGATCAATCACCCACTCAATCAATACTATGATGATTTAGCACCCACTTAACCACCAATGATTTTTCCACCTTTTTCTTGATACTTATTAACACCTGATGATGGTATTATTCTGATCTCTCTCTTTCTTCTACTCTCTATGGCATTAATGTCATACTCATTATTCTATTTGATCTCTCTACAATTTATCTACCTCATCATGACATTATCAACACATTTAGGCCTCTAATACACCTTTGCTCATCTACGACAACCTTATAGACTTTTACTCTACTCCTCTCCATATGAAGGTTCTCTTAATCATAATATGCCTTCATGGTCTTATAATTGATACTAATGATCACACGGTCACATGGTATTAGTATTCATATGGTACTAAGGCAATTCCTTCATCCTCACACACTCAACTTTTCTCTTTGATCACATTCAAAACTACCTCTCATACATGCAAATCTACCATTGCTTAATAAGCCCTCTATTAGCTTAATTAGTTCACATAGGCACTGATCTTTATATGTAGACCACTTGTATGATATTCATGATATCCATATGATGTTCCACATGACCTCCTTATTCTCCTCTTTGTGTTATTGTTGACAATTTTGACCCCATAGGTCAAATTGCCACCCTTATCATTTGAAACTTTGCATACCATGACATTTTGTCTTGTGATTCAATAATTGGTCCTAAAAATTCCTTGAATAATCCATGGTTAATAAGTCTTAAGTTTGTTTAGCTGATTTAGGGTCTTTTCTTTCACTTGTCTTGTTCTTTGCAGGAAAGTATTGATGTTGATCAGAGCAGTGGAAGGAGCAAGTTTTCAAGGAAACCAATGAAGCAAAAGTATAAGTTTATTTTATTTTGAGACTCTTTTTCATTAAGTGTTTATTATTTTAGAGGTTTTGTTTTTGAGGTTTTTTATAAGTGTTGGGAATTGTTTCAAAAAAATTATTTGAAGAAATTTTCTTGAAGGATATCTTTTTGAAGGGATTATTTCGGATATTTTCCTCAAAACAACTTTTTTGAAGGGTTCATTTCAAGAATTCTGAAGGGTTCTTTTCAAAAAGGCAAATACCATTTCAAGAATTTTGAAGGGTATTTTCAAAAGGAAAGGTAAATTTTCAAGAACTCCAAAGGGTCCATTTCATTTTTTTGAAAGGTCATTTTCAAAATCTCGAAGGGACTTTTTCAAAATCTCGAAGGGTCCATTACAAAAGCTTCAAAGGGAACTTATCAAAAAAAGGGGTCACTTTAAGAAAATTGAAGGGCACCTTCCTTTCAAAAAGGGTATTTCAAGTGGAAAATAGGGGAAATTTTCAAAGATCTTAAGGTCCATCTTCAGAGAGAAGATCCAAAGGAAATTATTCAAATCTGAGGCAAAAGGATGAATTCTTTTAGGAGAATTATCCATAGATAAAAAGCCTAAAGACATGATTTATTTTAGATAAATTATCCCTAAGAAAGTGATAATAAAATTATCCAAAATAAAATTCAATGTATTCTTTCAAGAAAAGGCCAAAATAGATAGGTTTGGGAAAATAGCATGAGGAAATTTCTTCTAAAAAAATTATCTATAGGAAATTGTTGAAGAGAAAAAATATGAAGGAATTCATGACATTTGCATGGAATTTAACTTCAACCTCAAAAAATAGCTGTTGGGATTTAAATAAAAAATGATGGGCCTACAAATGTCAAATTTGAGCCCTTACTGTAGTCATTACCTTTGGTCAATTTTTCAAAAGGTTCATCAAGATTGTTGTGAGCTTGACACTTGTCAAGATCTAACAAGGAGATCAATAAATGAGAAAAGGCCAAGTTTTCAAAAGGATCTTAATGGTATTTTGATAGCCAATCAAAAAAAAAGGATGATGATTTATCCTTTTAACTCTGATGATGTGGTCTACGTCTCACATACAAAACATGCAAAGTGACCCAAGATCGATTAGATGTGTCTAGGTGGAGCGCAAACATGTAGGAATAGAAGATCTATAGTTCAAGGCTACAATAATGAGCATGCCAAGTTTTAAATGCAAGGATCAAATCATTCACACTTGTAAGGGACATGTGACTACCTTTGACATGGCTCTATCAGTTATTAAAAGAGGGACTTGAATGCATAAGGGGCTCAAGGAGATTTGTGGTGTTTTTGGATGACTGATCTCATAATCAAAGTAGTTGCATGCTTTTAATGTTGAGGAGCTTGAGAATAACAAGGAGGGGATCCATATTTTTTGGTAGCTTCTCTCTCAGTTCCCCACTCTAACACATAATTCACTCTTGTCTTTTATCCTTTCTTATATATATACAAGATTTTAAGCCATTGTAAAGATCAATTTTTTCCATGTTCAGAGAACATCTATTTTTTGTCTCTTTTGATGAATAAGATAAAGTTCATATCTCCTCAAAATCTTGTGTTTTAGTGTATTTTCATGGTTTATTAGGAGATGAAAGTGATAGTTAAGGCTTCATCTCATCTGATCCTTTTCGTTACACCTATTTATAGGTGTTAAGCTTATCCTTACAGGTCGCACCTCTCTAGTGTCTTTGATAGACCTATTGAATAATTACCTTATATCATGTACAAGATCAAGCCCCTTTGTGAAATAGTAATGATCGAAGGATGCCATTTGTGTAGCATACATAGATTCATGTCCTTGTTCATCTTCTCAATGCATGTCAAACAGATGAAGGTCATATTTTTTGTGTATCACCATCATAGATAAGATTTCCCTTCAAGTTTATTTTTTACCGTTTCCCTCTTCCCTTTTCCTCAAAAATTTGTAGCATATAATATGGATCCTAAGCAATACACCAAAGGGATCTAGCCCTTAAAATATAGAGATTCAATCCATTGATTAGGTCACCCATAGCCTAGGATTGTTTCCATGTTTCAACAGACAGTGAAAGCCTGAAACTACCTTCACAAGGGTACGAGTCTGATTGACAATAGTTTTTGGCACACCTAATGGAATACTTACTCCTTGGAATATCTAAATTTTGGAGCTAAGGAGAAGAATTTACAGTAGAGGATAATATTCATCTTCATCATAAGCTAAAAATTCTTCAAGTTGTAAAATTTATAGCATCATTCAAGAAATTCTTTCATGCCAAATATTATCACAAGGTTGGCTATTAAAGGTAATCCTTTTGAATTTATTGAGTTGTCTTCTACATCATATAAAATATAAAGGTTTAGTAGAACAAACCCATACCCTCCAAAATAATATTTGTCTCCTAGTTATCCTATTATTCTAATCACTATAAACCCCACTATCCAAATGGTTATAAAAAACTAGGCATTTGTTCCATTTAATAGAGGTAGCCCACTAAATTTAACCCAATTTGATGTCATTCTTGTGTCTACCCTCAAGAGTGCCCCATTATTCTTAGGAGAAAATCAAACAACCCCTATCGAGCACATCTAGAATGTAGTTAATCTCTGTTCAGTCGATAATGTTGTTCAAGATAATGTTTCTACTAGATTACTTGTTACTTGTATAAAATCCTCCTAATAAATTCCATTTCTACCTAGGATAAATTAGGTTCAACCTTAGTTAGGCAATTTGAGGATAAATCTTGTCACCTCTCTTTGGTTGAATAGTTAACTACAATAAAGAGAGCACTTCATGAGTTCATGTCTGTTTTTACCCTCAGATTCTAATAAAAATGGACCAGGGTACCTGTGTTGATTAGTCCATCCCTTAAATCTAACATTAGTGTGATGATGTAGTCAATTGGTGGTAATACTTTACCAAATGCTAATGAGGTTGCAATAAGGGTAGAGAATAGTTTGATACAAGCTAGTAATATTTCTCTAAAAACCTCTAATGTTTATATTCCCAAAATTGAGGTATATTCTAGCCCCTCAAATTCCTCAAATTCCATCCTTATCTCCTATTTCATCACCTCAAGCTCAAATTGTAGCCCCTACTAGTCAAGCTAGTGAGATAAGAGAGTTTAAAAGCTTGCTCTAGTCCTTTGGGAATGAAATAATACAAATTAAGAGGCAAAAATTTTAGGTTAATAAGCCTTATCAACAACAGAATCAAACTACCTATTAGCCCTTTAGAGAATAAAGGCTTCCTTATCAGGGTTTTAGAGAGAATAGACCACCTTACAAAGCATAGGGAACCATAAATATAGCTAATCCATATGCTTCCCTCAATCCTAATTCTCCTTCTACTTCAAAATCCATTGTTTCCATCCCACCTCAAAATAAATTGATACGAGATTCAGGTTGGCAGTCCTCAAATCTCAATGATGCTCAAAACCAAGCCTTGGTATCAAAAAACATCACTATGCCATAAATAACACAAAAAGAGTTTTATTTTCAAGGAGGTCAATACCAAAATAAAAAATTTGCATCATAAGGAGAGATTTAACAAGCTCAATGGTAGCTTGATGTCATTAATGTAAATTAGCAAGTAGATGATCATGTTATTTTTACTCAGGGTGTTGAAACTAACTATACAAGTGGTCAAGTTATAGTTGCAACTAGAGATAAAAGAAGAGCCATTTATGAGGCTCAAGAGGTTAAAAATGCTTCAAGTACTCCTAATGTTATTTCTAAAAGTACAAAACAACAACATATTACCCCTACAACTCAGAAAAATCACAATATAGAGGTTAGTAAAGTTCATCAAATACTTCTAGTTTGTGAGCAACTAGTGCTTTAGAACGTACAACCAAAGTTTGGTGGATATCATTTCAATATAGTGGATTATATTAAGAATTATAATATTAGTATTATCATATGGGATTATCTTTCCATTCTAGGATGAAAGGGTATGCTCATCTAAGAGGTCTCAGCTCTCAAATTGTCTCCAAACCCTGTTGAGAAAGAAGGTGTTATCTTAACTAATTCAGATTAACCAACTAAACAAAAAATGAATAAGATGGTAAAGGTAGACAAAACTGAGTTAAAATCAAATAATATTCCTCCTTTCTACCTTTCATTGATAGTGGGTGATACTTTGGTTCATAACTGTATGGTGGATAGTGGAGCTAATAGCATAATTATGCCTAAGTAGATTGTAAACAAGCTTGGTCTTGTCTATGATCCAAATAATAGAGAGGTATTGAAATTGTATGGGTCACCAAAAAATATATTAGGCATCATCAAATATCTGAAATTGACATTACATGCTTGCCCTAATTTTACTATTCACTAAGATGTTGTCATGGTAGACTTGCCTCCTTACTTTGTTATGTGACTTTCAAGGGACTTTAACTCAAATATTAAGGGATATTTATCAATTTATTTGACTTATTTTATGTTTATAACTATGTATTTTACTAAGGTAACAATGCATTTTTAACCTATTGCATGTTTCCATTTGGAGCCATATGTGCTAAGTGTTGTGAACACTAACTGTATCATCTCAGATGAGGTACTAAAAACTAGTGAAGTTGAAAAAGAATCACCTTTGAATGGAGTTAAATATTTGTTTATTGATGATTGGGCTTCTACTTTGCATTATCATGATCCTTATAATCTATTTGAATAAGAAGGACCTGGTGTGTATTGATTTCATGAGAATGATGCACCAATTCTCGCCATGGTTAAGAATGATAAGTCTAGTGAAGGTTTATGGCAATTGTACTTTGATGGATCAAGGAATAAACATGGTACCAAGGTTATAATGATGTTTTTTAATCCAAAAAAGTGAAGGTATTTCTCTAATATTAAGTTTTAATTTGATTTTTCAAATAATTTTGTAGAGTATGAGGTACTAGTTCATAATCTGCAGTGGATTCGGAAGATGAAAATCAATGCTTTACAAGTTTTTGGTAACAGTGAAGTTATAGTTCAACAAGTAAGAGGCTTTAATACGTGCATTTTTTTATATTAAATCTTATAGACATATAATATGGGACTTGATGATTTCCAAGCTTTTAACATTTAGGCATTAGCAAGAGGTGAAAATAAACATGCAGATAGGTTGGCTACCATTGGGGCACAATTTAGTATCCCAATTGTATGTAAAAAGTGAAAAAAAATAGTTACACATAACAGTGGTTATAAGGCCTTCTATTCTAGATAATCATGAGAATTGGCAAGTGTTTGAAGATGATAATCAAATTATGAGATTCTTACATGAAGAGGCTCAATTTTCATCAAGAAACCAATAAAAATACTTGCATCAATTTGGTGATTAGATTGTGAAACTAAAAATAAATAAGTTACCCAAGGGATTGCTCACACTTGATAACATTTTTAGTGGTGATGATGAGTTAAGGAAGGTGATGTCATCCTTGTCAACAAAATAAGAGCACTATACCAATGTAGAGATTACAAATGGTAAGAATTTAAAGTTGGGTAAGGTATGGACTCCTTCACAAAAGGAAGCTTTCATTGAGTTATGCACAAGTTTTTCTGATTTATTTGCATGGGAATATAGTGATCTCAAGGGATTTGACCCAAGTTTAGCTCAACATACCTTTGAGTTAGAGTCTAAAACTAAACTAGTGAGACAAAAACATAGGCCCATCAATCCTAAGCTTGAGACTTTGATGAGAAATGAGCTTCACAAAATCATAGAATCATTTATTATATTTCCAATCAAGCACTCAAATTGGGTGGAAAATCTTGTTCTAGTATGGAAGAAGAATAGTGAGATTAGATTGTGTGTTGACTTTCATGATTTGAATAGGGCTTCACTTAAAGATCACTATCCATTGCCATCGATAGAACAAATTTTATAGTTGGTTGTAGGTTTAGAGAGGTTTTATTTTTTGGATGGATATAGTGGCTACAATCATATTTTAGTCAAGGAAGAGGACCAATTTAAGAGAACCTTCACAACCAAATGGGGGACATTTGCATACAGAAAGATGCCCTTTAGTTTATCTAATACTGGAGTAACCTTTCATAGAGCCATGGATATGGCATTTCAAGGCCTTCTTAACAAGTTTTTACTTGTTTATTTGGATGATGTAACAATATGTTAAAATATTTTAAGTGATCACATGGTTCATCTCAAGCAAGTGTTTGAAAGGTGTAGGTAATTTGGGGTATCTCTAAATCCCACAAAATGTGTCTTCTCAATTCATTAAGGTAAGATCCTTGGCCATGTGGTTTAAAAGTATGTTTTAAGCATATATTATAAAAGGATATACTCCATTCTTTCACTCTCCTTACCTAAACACAAAAATGCTATGTAGATATTCTTTGGGAAATAACTTCATAAGGAGATATATTTTAGATTTTACCATTTTAGATAATCCACTTACAGCCATGCTAAATAAAAATTAGAGCTTCAACTAGTATAAAGGAGTAAAGAGTTTTGAAGATCTCAATAAATCCATATCTATTTCTCCTACACTTATAAATCCAATTTTCACAAAGGATTTCATTTTGTATACATATGCTCACATGGACACCATTTCAGGCATTCTTATGCAACAAAATCATGAGGCTTCAAATCAGCCAATAGTCTTCTTTATTCAAGGCTTGGAAGAGTATGAAATAAGGAAATATTTTGTTTAAAAACATGTACTTTTAGTTATAAGGTATCTCAAAAGGTTTAGATACTTGTTGTATAGCAATAAGATATACCCAATGGTTTCCAATCCAAGCATCAAGGAGTTCTATTTGGACAAAGATATAAATGAGAAGAGGGATGGTTGGATAACCAAGGTAATGGATTATGATGTGTAAATTAAGGTCACAAATCTGGCTAGAGGTAAAGGACTTTGTGAGCATCTAGCTCAAGATTTTCAAGAGACTAATTAGGTTATTTTGGTGTCAAATGATGAAGAGGTTGCACCTGATCATACCTCACCCTTCGGCTGGTTTCATGAATTGGTAAGATATCTCCAAGATGATATATATCCCTCTCATCTAAGTGCTTCAAATATAATATATTTCAAGTTGTAATCAATTCCATTTTTACTTGTTGAGGGTGTTTTGTTCAAGAAAGATATTAATGGTACGTTGCTAAGGTGTATTGAGCCAAGCCAAACTCAAAGATTGATTGAAGAATTTCATGATGGATATGGTGGAGGAAATTTTTATTCAATAAATTCAGCCCTTAATATCATGAGAGGTGGGTACTATTGGCCTGGTATATTTGGTGATTGCCATGCATGGGTTAGGAAGTGCAAACAGTGTGCCATGTTTGTAAGAAAATTAAAACTTATAGCCTTACCTCTTCAACCAATTACAGTGAATCAACCCTTTATCCAATGGAGATTGGAATTTATTGGTCTTATAAGTCCTCCTTCGAGTTTAGGACAAATGGATTCTAACTTCTACAGATTACTTCACACATTAGACAAAAGTAGTGGCATTGAAAGAAGTGAATAAAACTAATGTTCTATATTTCTATGAAGGTTTTCTTACTAGAATTGGAGTTTCTTAAACTATTATTTTTTATAATGCAATGGATTTTTTTGGAACTAAGATCAACCAATGGGTTGTCCAACATGGGATTTATCTTATCACTTCATCAAACTATTATCCATAAGGCAATGACCTTGTTGAATCTATGAATAAGAACCTATTGAGGATCATAAGAAGGACTATTGAAGACAATCAGAGGTCATGGTGTCTCAGGTTGAAGTTAGCTCTATGGGTTGATAGGATCACCTATAAAATATCAATAGCCAACTCTCCATACAAGCTATTATATGGTAAGGAAGCAAGGTTACCCATTTCTCTTGAGTTTCCTACTTTAGAACTAATGCATCAACTTGAGTTAATGGAGAATAAACCTATTAAGATCAGGTATGTTAAACTTATGGAGTTGGAAGAAGTAACAAATTAGTCTATGATATCCATGGAAATTCATCAAGCACAAGTGAAGAGAGACTTTGACAAGGGAACTTCTTCATGAAGTTTCAAAGAAGGAGATTTGGTCCTCAAGTGGGATGAAGATAGAGCTAAAATATAGGAAGGTACACAAAGTTTGATTCCATTTGGAGTGGCCCATACACAATCTCTAGCTAAAAATCTCACAATGCCTTATAACTTGTAAATATGGATGGTGAGGAGCTTCAAATCCCAGTCATTGGGATACATTTAAAACATTTCTACTGAAGAGCTAGGTTCCTTGTACATAGTTAGTTTGTTCATTTTCCTCCAAATGTTGTTCAAGAACATTATTTTGTTTTTGTTTTATCCTAATAAGTGTTTTGTTTACACTTTTGCTCTGTTTAGTTAGTTTTCCCTACTTTTTGTGTTTCCCTTCTTGTTTTAGAGGATGAAGTTATCTTATTTCAAATCAAAAGTTGTACTTGCAATCATGAATCAAATTTTTCATTGCTTTGTGAATCCAAATGTCATGTAAATGGTTTGATTCTAAATCATAGGATGCATGCTTCCTAGTTGAGTTTCTAAAATGTTGACAATTTTGATCCCACGAAGCAAGTTTTCAAGGAAACTAATGAAGTAAAAGTACAAGTTTATTTTCTTTCGGGACTATTTTTCACCAATTGTGAGGTTTTTTCTAAGTGTCAGGGATTATTTTGGACATTTTGTCTAAATCAATTTTCTTGAAGGATATCTTTTTTAAGGGATTGTTTCAAACCTTTTGTCTGAAATAACTTTTCTTAAGGGTTCATTCCAAGAATTCTAAAGGGTTCTTTTCAAAAAGGCAAAGACCATTTCAAAAAAACTGAAAGACCATTTCAAGAATTTTGAAGGGTATTTTAAAAAGGAAAGGGACTTTTTCAAGAACTCCAAAGGGTCCATTTTATTTTTTTGAAAGGTCACTTTCAAAATTTCAAAAGGACTTTTTCAAATTTTCAAAAGGACTTTTTCAAAATGCCAAAGGGTCCATTTCAAAAGCTCTGAAGGGAACTTCTCAAAAAAAAGGCGTCACTTTCAAGAAAACCAAAGGGTAGTTTCCTTTCAAAAAAGGCATTTCAAGTGGAAAATAGGGGAACTTTTTAAAGATCTAAAGGTCCATCTTTAGAGAAAAGATCCAGAGGAAATTATTTAATTCTGAGGCAAAAGGAAGAATTCTCTTGGGAAAATTGTCCACGGATAAAAAGCCCAAAGACATGATTTCCTTCAAACAAATTGTCCACGGGAAAGTGATAAGAAAATTATCTGAAATGAAATTCAATGACTTATTTCAAAAAAAAGGCCAAAGCAAATATCCAAAAGAGATATAATCAGGAAAATAGCTTGAGGAAATTTATTCTAAAGGAATTATCCATAGGAAATGGCCGAAGAGAAAAAATATGAAGGAATTGATGACAGTTGCACAGATGTCAACTTTAGCCTTAACAAAGAGCCATTAGGATTCAATTAAAAAATTATGGGATTGCAAACATCAAATTTGAGCCCTTACAAGTGGCCATTACCTTTGGTCAAGTTTTTAAAAAGTTCATCAAGATTGTCGTGAGCTTGACTCTTGTCAATATCTAGTAAGGAGATCAATGAATGAGAAAAGGCCAAGTTTTCAAAAGGAACCTAGTGGGATTTTGATAACCACTCAGTAAAAAAGGATGAGTATTTCTCTATTAAACTCTGATGACATGGTCTATATCTCATATATAGAGAATTAAAAGTGACCCAAGCTCAATTAGATGCATCCAGGTGGAGCGTGAACATGAAAGAATAGAAAACCTATAGTCTAAAACTATAGTAAATAATAGGCCAAGTTTTAAATTCAAGGATCAAATAATTCACACTTGGAAGGGATATGCATCTACCTTTGACATGGATCTATCAATTATTAAATGAGGGACTTGAATGCACGAGGGGTTCAAGGATATTTGTGGTGTTTTTGGTTGGCTGATCTCATGATCAAAGTAGTTGCATGTTTTCAATGTTGAGGAGCTCAAAAATAATGAAGGGATCCAAAATTATTGGTGAATTCTCTCTCAGTTCTCCACTCTCACACATATTTCCCTATTATCTCTTGTCCTTTCTTCTATATATACAAAATTTCAAGCCATTGTAAGGATTGATCTTTTCCATGTTTGAAAAACATCTATTTTTTGCCTCTTTTGATGAATAAGACAAAGTTCATATCTTCTCAAAATCTTGTGTTTTAGTGTACTTTCATGGTCTATTGGGAGATGAAAGTGATAGATAATGCTTCCTCTCATCTTATCCTTTCCATTATAACTATTTGTAGGTGTTAAGCTCATCCTTGTAGGTCATATAGTGTGCTTTATCATTTTGTTTATATGGCAAGTGCAAGTTTTCTCTAGTTTCTTTGATAGACCTATTGAGTAATTGCCTTAGATCATGCACAAGATTGAGCCCCTATGATAAATATTAATGCTTTAATGCTGTTATTTGAGTAGCATACTTATATTTACATCCTTATTCATCTTCCCAGTGCATATCAAGTAGATGAAGGTCATATATCTAGTGTATCACCATCATAGATAAGATTTCCCTTAAATTTTAATTCTTACCTTTTCCCTCTTCCCTTTTCCTCAAAAATTTGTGGCATAGACTATGGATCCTAAGCAATACACCAAAGGGAGCTAGCCCTCAGAATCTAGATATTCAATCTATTGATTAGGTCACCCATAGCCTAGGATTATTTCCATGTTTTATCAAAATTTGAAGGCCTAAAACTACCTTCAAAAGGGTATGATTTTGATTGACAATAGTTATTTTATTGCACACTCACTTGTCTTACACACCCAATTAGACTTAAAATTGCCTAGTATTTATATAAGTCACTTGTTCATATCATTCTTAGTCAACAAAATACCCTTACACTATTAATTTAGACATTTAAATTTATCTTATAACATCTCATAAACATGGATCAAATTTTCATTAAGTCCCTTTAGGTTTTAAATATCTCAATTAGGCCTTATCTCATCTTTAGGTCTCATAGAGACCTAATCCCATTAGGTTTGTTCTAGGACACGTTACACTTTATCATCCTTGAAACACATTGAAATACTTAACATGGTAGTAACACATTATATTCCATTCAAATAGACCCTTGATAGGCTCATATTTGTTTCATGACACTTTTTATCTCAAACCACTACTTAAAGCACACCATTAGTACTCTTCATATTAGGTATGTGCATACTTAGAAAGTCTATCTTGAACAATAAAATTAAAAACATATTTTTTCCAAAAAAATTATAAAAAATCATATATATAATGTGTGTGTGTGTGTGTGTGTGTGTGTGTGTGTGTGTGTGTGTGTGTGTGTGTGTGTGTGTGTAAACCTTGTGAATTAATGGTCATCAAAAAATTCATAATATACTTCAACTTAGGGTATATAAGCTCAAACTCTTCTTTGGAAGAAGCTCACTCAGAACTACCCACTAATCACAAAACATAGTCATGAAAACACGAACTTATAACATCTAATAGAACATAATAAAGGAATTATAATTCATAAACATTATATTATAACCTACTCATAACAACCTTAAACAAAAATATCATAATCATTAATGGAAATTATTAGTCTTGTAGACTAATTTGTTGATCTTCTCTCTCATAGTCCTTACTCAGCCAGACAAGCTATTTTGGCTTCAATTGTCCAGCCTCTTATAATAAATTCCAAGATTTTTAAAATCATGGATAGATAATTCACATCCAAAAAAAATAATTATGTTCATTAGATATATCAAGTCATGGCATAAACTCTCAACCCCATCGTTTCAACCTGCTTACCCAAAATTGCCAGTTTGCCTTCAAGACTAGTCATGGTGATTTTGAATTTCAACACATGTGTAGACACATTAAAAAAATACAATACATGTGGATGATATTATAATATAATTATACCAATATAAAATATATATAACATGTTCATATGGAAATATTGGTCTTGCAGACCAATCTCACAACCTCACACCTTCACTATTTTATTTACACTAGATAGGTCAACTTATGAGCAACATTTTCATCATATCCACCAAAATTCAAAATTTATATCAAAAATTAACATATATTAAAGGTATTTAAAAACATATTAATGAAATTTTATTCATCCCTAGTCCATGATAATACATCCCTAATCATCTTCTCACTTCTGACTAGTTTTCTAACTTTCTGCACCATTAGGCCTTTTAGCAATAGGTCAACTTATATGACCGATATAGCACTCCAAAGGGATAGAACCTGGTCATAAAACACCATGTAAATAATATAAAATTCTCAATCTTAAACTTTTATTAATTTATCAACTTTAACTTGGTCAACTGTGACTGCTATAGCAACTTTCTAAGAAACAAGGCCTTTCTTATAGGGTCCACTCACTCACCTAAAAAACCAATAACACCTAGCATTACCTATTGGAGTTTAATACATGATACAATCACTTAACTATCCATTTCAAACAATTATGATCACTTTATAACATTATCTTTCTCATTAGGTCACTATTAGTGTTTTAAAAAGTTTAACACTATTTCTAATGTGAGCAATTGTTCATAAAAAGTGCCACTCATTTCCAAAAATAATTCCTAGAGATATTTAATAGGACCCTTCCCCATCTAATATAAATATATAAATTTCCCATACAAAGGTTCCACATGCTAATGAGCACATTGAACTCCTTCTTAGGTTGAGAACCCTCTATTATGTGCACTCGATAGACCTCAAAACACTTTTTCTTGCCTTAACCTTCAAATTTTGACCTAAAAACTGGTCAACATAATTGAAAAAAAATTACATACCTTTTTCAATGCACACATACTGACAATTGCCTTGTAAATTGATCTTGATACCCCATCTGGCCACCATCTCTCTCTTTGCTCTCTAAGCCTTTGACCTGTAAGTCATAATAGGTCTTGAAGCTAACCTTATAACTACTATAAAAGCTCTAAACACTTCATGTAAAAACTCAAACAACCTCTCTCATGCTAAAAAACTATCAAATATTCTTCATGTGTCTTATCAATAACTCATGTTGCTTTATTAGGTCAATTAGGGTCTAGAGGTAGTCTAGTTGCATATTAGGTCTATAGGTATTACCCATGTATGCTTACCTTAAGACTCACTTTATTACTCCAAATACTCATAAGCATGCTCAAATAACTTCATATATCCTCTTCTTTGGAGCTTCAACAAAACATCTTCATAGCTCGACGGAGCATCTTCAGAGTTACTTATGTAGATCTTTGAAGCTTGAATAAGGATCTTTATATCTCATTGTGTTCTATTTCAAGTGTTCAAAAACTATTACCAAAAAGTTTTTACCAAAATTATTGACGAATTCTTAAGCCTTAAAATTCTCTCTCGGTTGAGAGACATTAGATTGTTGGGCTTCCTTATCATATTAGGAATACATGCTCAGACCCCATACACCATATATCTTGACATCAATAACATCAACCTTAACATAAAATGATATAAATATTGATATCATTGACAACACTTCTCAACAAACTCCCCCTTTATCATTGATGCCAAAACATTCTTCAAACTGACCACTCTCATCTCCCCTAGTTTGGTCAAACTCCCTTTTTGGACTTTCTCCCCCTTTGACATTAATGACAAAGTTCTTATACAAATGTCATCTATAAACACACCTTATTTGAAACAAAATTTGAACATATATCATATGAATCATTAAGGAAATATGATCCCCCTCAAACCATGCATACTTCTTTCAAAATGAACTCAAATTACAAGACCACTTCAACATAGATCAAGCTCAGTCAATAACATGAATATATTCCCCTTAAAAAAAGCATCCACCATGATTATGATAAATATATAGTATTCTATAAATCCTAATGGAGTCACACTTTTCAATAGGACACTAAAACAAAACCATTTTAGAACTTTCTTGCATCCCCATGGTCTCACAAAAATGAATGTTCTTCAATATCCTTTTGGGCTTGATTGGTACTAGAGGTTTGATCTCTTTTTCAACCATTTGATCATCAATGTGAGCTGAAAATAGACATTCCTGACTTAATTTCACACTTGGGATATCCCCTATCACAACAAGCAGTCCACTTGAGCATGTAGACTTATCATGTCTCATCTTTACTACCTTTGGTTTCTATACATTCATTTTCCTTCTTTCTTGTAGTCAAAGAGAATTAAACTTCTTATTTTGACTTGATGACCTTGTAACTCTATTAGAATAGAATATTACAATGTGTCCTACATTATGATAGCTATAACAAACCACCTTATACATACTATTTGATTGATGTGAATTGTGACTCCTTCCATACAAAACAAAAACCATTGAGTACTCATTCTTGGAAGGTCTTATACACTCTCTTTTTTAATGACCAAACTGAATGCATACAAAACAAAAACCATTGAAAGAACTAACATACATTATAACATTAGGATTTTTGATAGGTATTTTCATGTTAATCTTATTATCTTCAACTATGCATTTTTTTTCACATTAGGTCCACTAGGCTTCCTTGTATCCCTTGATATCTATAGAATAAGCCATATAATTTTATGTACTAATCTCTAGACCTTAAAATTTCACATATATGGCTCTTTTATATTCCCCCTCATGTATACCAAATTTCAGCACTTAATTCTTTTTTTCATGGTAGATCCTTCAAAAACTAGCCCTTTAATTAAACCTAATCAGATCTCCAAGTCACTTTCTATCTTTCATATAATGGATACATACCTCTATAGAATATCTAACCCATAAATCCTCATTCAATTCTAGGATATGAAAATTTCATAGCTACTCACCAAATTTGGTAACTCAAGTCTATGTATGACCTGATTGATGGACTTCACACTTGCTTCTATTTGTTGATAAGTGTTTCCATGAAGCAAACAGAGACACACCACTCCATAGGGATCTATAATAATGCATACTCGGGAGATTCCTATCTCTCCATGTTCCTTCTTTCTTCCTTGATTATCATTCTTCCTTCCTTCAACACCCAGCTAGGCTTGATATCATCATTTTTCTCTTTGATTAATTTTCTAGCTTTTATTGCCATCTTACCTTTTAGAGTAATTTCAATGGACGGTGATAAAACATGTTCTTGGCATTTATTCATATTTTATCCTTGTTCTTCTGCAATCAAACCATCTTGATTGATAGGTTGAATATGATTAGTTCTAACTACCTTTGATCTCCATATCCATGTTGGACCCTTCCTATGCACTCTAGGATAGAATCTAGCAATATGTCCCATACTATGATAGATATAGAAAATAACATTATTGAACTTACCTTTTCTTTAATTGATCTTTCTTTCATCATCCCATGATAGCTTATTCTTTAAGTTCATTATGCAATCCTTTGCTTTATGACCAAACCTATGATGCATAAATCATTGACCATGAAGTGAGATTGAATGTCTAAATGTATTAGGCTACTTGACTTGATATACCCTCCTATTTCCTTTATCCTTCTTGATCTCACTAGAATGACTGTCACCCTTATGTGCACCAAATTTTAGATTCAAATAATATTACTAAACTTGGTAATAAAAACCTAAAACTTAATGACACCAATAAGAATGGATTACAGAGGGAAATTAGAATAAATATAACATGCTTACCATCCCTTTAACCTCTTTATACCTCCATTCCAAGATTTTCACTTGAATAATTTGATGTCCAAATTTTGAATTGTTGGATTGTTTGATGAACTTGACAATGGCTTCCAAAGGTTGTGTGAAGTAGATAATGGCTTAGATGAGTGCTAGAAGGATGTTATAGATGCAATGAGAGTAGAAATAGGATGTCTTGATGGATTTATAGTTAGCTTATGTTTTTTTAATTAGCTTGGACATGAACAAAGCATGGCCTTTTATAGGAAAATGGAGGGAATTTAAAGGAAAATTTAAAATTATATATAAGTCTCTAGTTGAGAGACTTCTAGAATTTTAGAGGAGCTTACCAATTTATAGAGGCTTCTTAATTAGCTTATGAGATAATGGGGAATTTTATGGGAGTTAATTAGGTTTAGGAATGTAGTAATGGTTAGGGTGGTAGGGTGGCTAGGGTGGTAGGTCAATAAATATGAATTTTAAATTATCAAGTTGGTTTAGGGAGTAGGTTAGTAGGTAATAGGCTCTTTTAGAGGTCTAATGGGGAAATTAATTAGTTTTAGGATAGGGTAAAGGTTTATGGGATATAGGAATGGGATGGGGATTATTAGACTATTAATCAATTTAGAATTGGATTAAATTAGTAGAAATTAGTATCATGAGTATAATTAGTGGGGTGAACATAATTTGGTGTATACATTTTTCCTCTCTTTAAAAGGGAATTATGAGTAGATCGAAGTGGAAGGAGTAGTGGTATTTAAAATATTATCCTTGTTATAGATGAATGTTAATAGATGATGTTAGGAGATGTGTTGCCCCCTTAAGGGGACATTCAAGGGAGAATGAGATAGATGGCCACTAAAAATAAGATATGATAGGTGGGTTGAGATGGATAGATGAGGGGATGGGATGCTACATATCAAGATAGATGAGGAAGAAGATAAAATCAACTTGAGAAATGAGATACATATTTATGATGATGCCCCTAGTAAAGACGCATGCACAGGGAGTAAAGATGATGGTTGTCATGGTTGTTGACACATCCTAAGGGGGAATCAACTGTAACATAATGATGATAAGATAGAAGGCCACAAGATTTAGATGTATCCCAAGTAAAAACTCATGAAAGTGATAGCTTTAAGATAGGATAAGATGATGATCTGATACAATAAATGATGGGTGTTGCTCAAATCTAAAATTGATTAATATGATGAAGGTAATGATATAAAAGAATTGATATGATCAAGTGACCAAAATACTATATTTCATCGAATAAATGAGTAATAATATGATTAATGATGATTCCCCTAGTAAGGACACATACAAGGGAGTGATAATTAATTGACCAATCAATGATTGATTGAAGAAAATATGGAAGTTGTGATTTTTTGGGACTAATCGATAGGTATGGGTAATTAATGAAAATATTAAGGAGATGATTGTGAGGATGGTAATTGATAAAATATTGATATTATAGCTCAAATATTTGATTGATGTAGGACTTGAGTATGATGATGGATGATAATGAAAGAGGAGATCATGGTTGAGCTATCCTTAGGCATTGAAAAGTGACCAAGTGTTACCTACATATTTTGAAAAGAACTCAAGCTGATGTAGTTCTGACTTATGGATAGACAATACTTGATAAAGTAAAAGATGATGATGATGATGATGATGATGATGATGATGATGATGATGATGATGATGATGATGATGATTAGTGGTTTAAGGATGATGTTTGTGATTGGAGGATATGACTTAGATGATGAGATGAAGATAAAATATTGGATGTTAGTTGAATGGGTCAAGAAGATTGGATTAATGATGATAAATGATGGAGGTGTAGGTGATCAATCCATTAAAAATGTCATAAATATAATCATACTCTAAGCAATCCATTAAATATGTAAATTGGTAGTATGCCCCATGATATAAGTATGACCAAACACACATGTGTGCCAAAGTGTAGAAAAAGGGGGAAATTGTGAACTTTGTATCTTGTAGAGCACTTTTGGTGCCCTCATAACATCATTTTTCATTGCCTTGTAGACAAAAAGACAAGATTAAAAAAACATGAGACAAATAAGATATATACATGATAAGAGACATGCAAACAAGACAAACAAAAAATACAAGTAACACACATAGGTATCTACATGTAGTGTCTCAATGTCCTATCTAATGATGGGATGAGTGACTAGGTGATGATTTGGATGATCATGATGTGATTGAGGACTTAGGGTTGACTTGGATTTGGATAGGGTGATCACAATTAGGATTAGGTTAAGATGTTTCCCCTAGTTGTGGATAGAAGGATGGAGGATGGGAGAAGGTCTTTGAATATTGATTTGGTCTTGTAATTAAATCAAAAAGTGGCTAAGGAAGGTGATTTAGGAAAGTGATGACCAAGGATTACCAAAAAATAAGGCCTTGAAAGAGTCCAGTCTAGAAAAGAATCTATGAGATGATGGGATCAAATACATTTGATACTAGTAAAGAGGTGATTTGATGGGTGCTAAATATGAAGAGGAAATGATAAAGAAAGTGATGGGATCAAGCACCTTCCATACTAGTAAAGAGAGATTGGATGGGTGTTAGGTATGAAGAGGCATTGATAAGAATAGTGATGGGATCAAGTACATTACATACTAGCAAAGAGTGATTTGATGGGTATTATGTCTGAAAAGTCATTGATAGGGAAGTGATGGGTGCCAGATTAAATTCTTTGACAAGGCTATGAATGTTGATAATACCTAGCCAAAAGGATGAGATTGAAGAGATGGAAAGATGGGTGACCACTCAAATTTGGTTTTAAAAATAAATGTGGTATCTAAATATGGGAAAATAGGAGACACATAGAGATGGATGTGACTAGGGGATTCAATATAAGACAAGACATCATGGATAATTTTTGGATTTTTTAGATTTTATGATTTTGAGGGTTTTTGAAATATTTCAACTTTTAGGGATTTTTGGGATATGCATATACAATATACCAATGGAGTTACTATAAAAGGGAATACCAAGCCTAGAAACTAGGATAAGGGTGGATGAAATGATGGATGGGATGAAAAAAGGGATGAGGACCCAAGAGGAAGGGACTAGGAATTGTTAATGACCACATCATGAAGTAACCATATGTTTCGTTACATGAGTGTCTATTGGAGGATATGCCAAGATGGTTCCACTTCTCAAGACACCTTTTGAATCCTTATGAAGATCAAGATGGGAAATTAATGAGAGATAAGATTTATTGTGGGAGATGATGGGTAGGAGAAATGGACCAAGGAATATGGATTGGATAAGATAGACAAGGATGAGATGGATGGGATCAATGGATTATGACCACAAATTATGAGGTACAATGTGGATTATTGATTACTTTACCATGATGTCAAAAACTATTTTTCATCATGATACTTACCCAAGGTGCTAGAAGATTGGTTATCACCATTTGATGAATGATTTTTTATTGGGCATCTCTATTTATTGGAGAAGAGTGAGATGAAGGATTACCAATACTAGTAGTATTTTCAACCAACACATGTTCTAAAGATGTGTGATGCTAGAATAAAATCTTGGTGGCCCTTATTTATTCTTAATTTAACATCCTCAAAATGCTTTGAGAAGGTGTCTTTGTACCCTCGATGAGGGACAATATTTCCCAAATATTTTGAATATGATGTAGATGGGAGTATGCCATGAGTGGGGTGATGGGATATAGGATGTGAATGACGAATATGATCATGATAAATGATATGATGAGATAGGGATGAGTAATGGGGTTTAAAAATTACATAAACCATTGGATATGGTAGAGGGGGTCCTTTATATTGGTTCCATGAGAGTAAGGGATCCAAGACCTTTTGATTTTCATATTCTTTAACCCAAGCATTAAGAGGATGATTGACCCTATGATAATTATTTTTATCTTTATTTTGAACTGTTGATTGGATTTAACTTTGATTTCCCCCTAGTACCTAATTTCAAGGCTTAGATTCACATCCAGTTAGTCTTGAAATCACTTAAATAAATGATTTTAGGTTAATTAAGTGAGGTTAGTCCTACTGTGGTCACCAAAATGTTCACCAGATTTTATATTCAAATAATATTACTAAACTTGGTAATAAAAACCTAAAACTTAATGACACAAATAGGAATGGATAAAAGAGGAAAATTAGAAAAAATAGAACATGCTTACCATCCTATTTACCTCTTTATGCCTCCATTCTAGGATTTTCACTTGAATGATTTGATGTCCAAAATTAGAATTGTTGGATTGTTTGATGAACTTGACAATGGCTTCCAAAGGTAGTGTGAATTATATAATGGTTTGGATGAGTGATATAAGGTTGTTATGGATGTAATGAGAATATCAATATGATGGATTTATAACTTTCTAGTTATCTTATGGTTTTTCAATTAGCTTGGCCATGGCCCAAGCAAGGCCTTTTATAAGAAAATGGAGGTAATTTCAAGGGAATTTAAAATTATTTAAAAGACTCTAGTTTAGAGACTTCAAGAATTTTAGAGGAGCTTCCCATTTCTATAGTATTTTTAATTATATTAGGATATAATGGTGGATATGATGGGATTTAATGACGTTTAGGACTTATAAGGATATAGGAATGGCTATGTTGGCAGGGTGGCTAGGGTGGTAGGTGAATAAATATGGATTTTAAACTGTCAAGTTGGTTTAGGGAGTAGGTTATTAGGTAATAGGATCTTTTATAGGTCTAATGGGTAGATTAATTAGTTTTAGGATAGGGTAAAGGTTTATTAGATATAGGAATGGGATGGGGATTATTAGAATATTAATCAATTTATCTAGGAAATATAAAAATTGGACTAAATTAGTAGAAATTAGTACCATTAGCATGATTAGTGGGGCAAGCATAATTTAGTGCATATACCTTCTTGAATTGAGATGAATCTTTGATGATACCCTTGAGAGCCACATTGTTTGCTTCAAAAGACTTAAGCTTGACATTATCTTGTTCAACCTCCACCTTCAAGAAACTTAACTCAAATTTCAACTTATAACATTCTTCCTCTTTTGAATTTAGACTTTCCTTTACATCCTTTATTAGACTCTTGAGATATTTGATGATCTTCTTATCTTCTTTAACCACTGATTTCAATTCTTGATTCTTTTTATTTAACTGCTTAGCCATCTTGGGCTTCTAGGATCACCTTTCAACTATTAGTCTTACTCCAAAGGACCAAGATATAATACCAATTATTGGAATCATAATAACTATGGGGTGAATAAATGTTATTAATACTCTTACTTTCACTTCATCATTTATTCATTACCATTCATCAAGTTATATCAACCCAATGTACATAAACATGAGGAAAGAATTAATCAACCAAAGCACTACATAAACAACCATAACACATTATATAGGTGGGAAACCCTTATGGGGTATAAAACCCACTAAAATAAAGCTTGTACAAATATTCATATGAATCAATTAATTAATTTTTTTCTAAGAAAAAATCCAACAAGGAGCACCAACACCTAATTCACCAATCACCCACTTGGATTTATCAAGAACCAACTTGCTAGGAGGCACCAACCCCCTTGTTGATCAAGCACCCACTCAATCAACACTATGATTACTAAAAACCCACTCAACCACCAATGATTTTTCAACCTTTTCCTTGATGTTTATCAACATCTGATGATGATCTTCTTCTACTCTCTCTCTTTCTTCTACTCTTTATGGCATAAATGTCATACTCAGTCTTCTATCTAATCTCTCTACACATCAACTACCTCATCATGACCTTATCAACATATTCAATCATCTAATACACTTATGCTCATCTATGATAACCTCATAGACTTCTACACTACTCCTCTCCTCATGAAAGTTCTCTTAATCATAATATGATCTCATGGTTTATTCCTTAACACTCATGATCACATGGTCACATGGTATTATTTTTCATATGGTACTATGGCCATTCCTTCATCCTCACACACTTATCTCTACTCTTTTATCACATTTAAAACTACCTCTCACCCATCTAAATCTATCATTGCTTAATAAGTCCTATATCACCTTGATTAGTTCACATAGGAATTGATCTTCATATGTAGAGATCATGTATGATATTCATGACATCCCTATAATTTTCCACATTACCTCTTCCTTATCCTATTTTTTAACTTTTGTTTTCTTTCACACTCACTTACCTTACACACCCAAATATCCCTAAAATTACCTAGTATTTATATAAGTCACTTGATCATATGCTTCTTAGTCAGCCAAAAACCCTTACACTCTTATATTGGACATGAAATGGATATTATTACATCTAATATTCATGTATAAAATTTTAATTTAGTCCCTTTAGGTTTTTAATATCTCAATTAGGATTTATGTCATCTTTAGTTCTCATAGAGACCTAAACCCATTAAGTCTATTTTAGGACACATTATACTTTGTCTTCCTTGAAACACCTTGAAACAATTCACATGTTAGGAAAACATTATATTCCATTAAAATATACCCTTTATAGTCCCATATTTTCTCCATGACACTTTTTATCTCAAACCACTACTTGAAGCACACCATTAGTACTGTTCATATTAGGTCTATACATACTCAAAATTCTATCTTGAACAACAAAAGTAAAAATATAAATTTTAAAAAAAAACATGGAAAAAAATCATATATACATAAACTTCATGACTTAAATGTCATCAAAAACTTCATAATATTCTTTAACTCAGGGTATATCGGTTGAAACTCTTCTCTACAAGAAGCTCACTCAAAACTACCAACTAGTCATAAAACACAGTCATGGAAACATGAACTTATGACATTTTATAGAACATAATCAAATAATTATAATGTATAAAAATGATATTATATCCTCCTTATATAGAAATTAAACAAAAATATCATAAGCATTAATGGCAATTATTGGTCTTGTAGACCAATTTGTTGACCTTCTCTCTCACAGTCCTTACTCAACTAGACAAGCCATTTTGACTTCAATGTTATAACCTTTTACAATGATTTACAAGATTATAAAAATAATTTATATATAATTCAAATCCCATAAAACATAATTATATGTATTATATATATCAACTCATGGAATAGAGTTTCAAACTTATCATTGTAACCTACTTACCTAAAATTGACAATTTGCCTTAAAGACCAGTCATGGTGATTTTAAATTTAAACACCTATTTAGACACATTTAAAAACTTAAAATTAATTTTTATGGTCTTTTAAGATCATTATATCAATATAAAATAGTAGATAACATGGTCATATGGTAATATTGGTCTTGCATACCAATCTCATAACTTCACACCTTCATTGTCTTATCTGCACTAGATAAGTCAACTTATGAGCAACATTTTCATCATATCCATTTACCTCCAAAAATTATATACAAAATTAACATATGTTATAGGTATTGAATAACATATTCATGCACTTGGATTCATCCCTAATCATCTTCTCACTTTTGCCTGGTTTTCTCACTATTTGCACCATTAGGCCTTTTAGTGATAGGTCAACTTGTATGACTAGTTTAGCACTATTAAGGGATATAAAATATTCAAAAACCAAAATTTACATAATATACAAGTCTCAATATTCAACCTTCATTCATTTATCAACTTTGAGTTGGTCAACTTTGACTATTATAGCAAAGTTTTGAGAAATAAGGCCTTTCTTGTAGGTTCACTCACCCACATGAAAAACCAATCACATTTGGAGGTGCCTAGGAGAGTTTAATACATGATAAAATCACATAAATAGAAATTTAAAACCATTCTAAATACTTTATAACAATATCTTTCTCATCAGGTCACTATTGGGGTTTTAGAGAGGGTTAACACTGTTTCTAATGTTAACAATTGTTCATAAAATATTGGCCCTCATTTCCAAAAATAATGCCTAGAGATCTTATCTAGGACCATTATAAATATCTCCTCAACATATCAAGTTCTTATTCAGTGGTTTCAAATGCCATTGAACACTTGAAAGTCCTTTTCGGGTTGGCAACCCTCTATTCTGTACACTTGATAGACCTAAAAACAATTTTTATTTCCTTAAACTTAAAATTTTGACTTGAATCTTGGTCAAAATACTTGAAACAACATGACATACCTATTTTAATGCACATATACTCACACCTACCTTATAAACTGATCTTGATACCCCATCTAGACACCATGTCTCTCTTTGCTCTTTAGGCCTTTGACCTATAAGTCACAATAGGTCTTGAAGCTGACCTTATAACCAATGTCAAATCTCCCAACACCTCATGTAAAAAATCAAGGAACTTATCTAAAATTTAAACACTTTCAAGTATTCTTCATATGTCTTATCAATAGCTCATGTTGCTTCATTAGGAAAAGAAAGGTCTAGAAGTGGTCTAGTTGCATATTGGGTTTGTAGGTCTTACCCCTGTATGATTGAGACTAACTTGAGTGCTCCAAAGCCTCATAATAATTTTAAAATAACCTCATATATCCTCTTATTTATATATTCAATATAATATCTTTGTAACTTGATGGAGCATCTTCGGAGCTACTTACATAGATCTTCAAAGATCAACTAAGGATCTTTGTAGCTCATTGTGTTTTATGCCAAGTCTTCAAAAACTATTACCAAAAAAGTGTTGACAAGATTATTTATGACTTCTCAAGCCTTCACATTATCTCTCAAAATAGATACATTAAGTTTCCTAGCTGCCTTTTCATATCAAGCATACAAGCTCATGCCCCACATACCATGGATCTTGACATCAATGACATAAACCTTGACATCAAATGATATCAACCTTTAAAACAATGATAACACTTCTCAACACATAAGATTCTAATCATGATCATGTGATGTGACCATAGAATGATATAACTTGAAAGTATCAAGATCATACAAGATGAATGCCCCCAATGTCTTAGTGATGTGAGTACAAGGAAATCCCAACACCCATAAGTGCATAGAACATGTATTTGTGTATGCATATATATGTGTATATAAGTAAATGATATGTTAACCCTCAACATATAACTAACACATATATTCCAAGGATTGAATAGAAAATGTATGTGCCAAAAAAAAGTTTTTGGTTTTATTTATTATTATTTTTTTTGAATTTTTGAAGAGACAAGATCATCCTATGATCTCATGCAAAGGATTATCATAGGTATCTCCCCACTTCAAACTAGGTGCAATAAAATGGTAATATTACCAAGGAGCATGTATAGGTGAAATATCTATCATTATAGTATTTTTGATGCTCGGTATATGTATAATAGGACTTTGAGGTCGTGAATTACCAATAAGATGAATATGGGATTTTGAAAACCATATTTGTGTACTCTATGGTTTATTTGAAATATAAATAGGAGGAACATGTATAGGTAGTATAAACATATAAATATGGTACATAAAAGATAAGGATTTTTTGGAACCCACTATCTATCTCTAATGTAAAGGTCTCTCAAATAATGGCTACCTAGTAATGGGGATTGTTTTTTCTTACCATTTTAAATTAGCCTTAGTAGGATTGATGACTAGTTGTTTGGATATAAGTTTATTTTATACAAGAGGATGCTCATATGGAATTATATAAATTGTAATTCATGATTGGAATGAGTGTATTTAACACACCCATGCATTATATAAGGTACTACTTGAAGAGTGTGTATCCAAGGTCATTCCAATAATAGGTTAAAGACACCCATAAAAGGTATAACTAAGAAATTAGTAACCATGTTTGTGGTATTGACCTATAAAGGTAGATAAATCTTGACAAGAACCTTCTGTGAGGTCCCATATAATACTTTGAGTGATTTGGTAGAGGTGTGTAAATCATGTTGAGTATAATCCAAATGCATAAGTAATGTCATGGTGTATATGTTTTCACTTGCACCATTATATATCATAACACTATGTATGGGGTGTTTATCAAGGTATGCTTGAATTAATATAGAGTGAATATTGGATTCATCATCCTTAATTTCACTGTCATAAAAGGAAATGGTATATTTTTTAACCATAGGGGGTATATGTCTCATATAAGTACCAATGATCCCATCTAGTGGGTGTCCATAATGTGATAGAGGAGGATGTCCATTATATGCCATTTGGATATTTGGTTCCTTATTAAAATGGGCATGCAAAGGATTGTTAAATATATTTTTATTATCATGATCACCAAGTTGTGAATTTTATTCCTTTGGAAGATCATTGAATGTAATATGTTGGTCATCAATGAGGTCCTAGATCTTATGATTCAATGTATAACATCTATTTGTAAAATGCACAGGGCCTTGGTGATAGTTATAATAAGAATTTTAATTATATCCTTTGGGTAGATGTCTATTTATAACAACCTATATAGGATGAGGGAGGTATATAATATGAAACTCTATCAACCATGGGAATAATGAAGCAAGAAGCTCAGGTAAACATGCAAATTGTATCCTTGGTACATTTGATAAAACAAGACAATTAGGCTATTATGTAACTATGTTAACTATGGTGGTTATTTCCATTTTAGGCTCATGGGGTTTTACCTTATAACTTAGTTTAATTGTAAATTTTATACTAGATGTATATGCAACTAGTGTGTTTTCCACATACTTGGTCTTATTCAATTAAATAAGATTCATTTCATGTTCCCATACAACATGGCATAAGTCATCAAAAGATTGAAACTTCTTGAAAACAATGGACTCATATAAAGGAGAAAACAAACTTTGCTTTAATGTATCTTGTAACTCTTTATTGGCCATAGGATTGGTCATTTGGTTAGCATTGTCTTGTACCTCAAGACATATTCATTGATAGGTTCATTGGTTCCTTGTTTGATTTTTGAAATTTGAGCATAGAAGACCTTATCAGTAATGTCAATAAAAAAATGCACCAAAATCTGATTTGAAAGAGGTTTGAATGCTTTCACAGATTAGAGAGATAAGTTAAAAAACCACCTCAAAACATAGTCCTTTAGGATCCTTGGAAATCATGTGGTCAAAAAGTTATCATTAGAGTCATAATCAAGGCATACTTTAAATAAAGATCGAATATATTGATTTGGATCACCCTTTCCATTATAGAATGTGAACTTAGGTGCCAAAAAAATATTTGGCAAAGGGTGAAAAGAGATCTCAAGTGAAATAGGGTTATACAAAACATCTTGTGAATCTATAGCATGAGAGGATTTTAAATACTTTTGTTCAATTTTTGTAACCTTGTCCTCCAAGATATTTATGACTTGAAGGAGTGTTTGAAATATAGACCCAATGGGATTTAGATTAGTAATTTTAGTAGTTACACA